>JABCMJ010013700.1:0-18138 GCA_014822125.1 Arbutus unedo | reverse complement strand
ATATATAGAGAGAGAGAGAGAGAGAGAGAGAGTTAATCACACAATTAATGAAATTCCCAACTTGAAATGAAAATTTATTATTTGTTTAAGATTATGCCCAAGGCCAGTCTTGATTGAAATACATTAGATAATATTGAACTTACAAGAGTAGAATTGTAGGTGGGGTGATTTTTTCAATTGGATAAAAAATTAATACCTCACTTTTCAACAGGAATAATGCTCTATTTCCCTTGTAAGTCCGGTGATTTACAAAATAGTAACTCGTCAAAGAAACCACTGGCGACGTGGCAAAAAGATACTCTGATAATTAAGTTAGACAGATATAACATGAATATCTATGAGAACAAGTTAATATTCTGTATTAGCGTATAATACATAATTTTCTTCATAAACCTGGACCTTTATTTATAGACCCTACGACTTAATCTTTCCAATTCTTTTAGGACTCAGATTTCTCTTCAGAAATCGGAATTAGACCGTCTTCTCATTCAGGTTATATTGGGCCTGAACTCCTTATCTGTATCTAACTAGAACTATATCCAACAAAATCAAAAAATAATATATATTCTAAAAAAAGATTAGTTTTTATTTTTATTATTATTTTTTTAAGTGTTCCGTTGTACTTACTAATTTATGGGTGAATATTTAAGTATTTTTTTTTAAATATTTAAGTGTTCTGTGGTACTTGAATTTCTTTTTTATTTTTTTTTTATTTTTGCCCCCTTTTTGGTTTGAATATATGGACAAAAAATATAAGTGTTCTTGTACATGATTTTTTATTTTGTTTCGCACCTCTTTAAACACCTTAAAATTTATTGTTGTGTTGATAAAATTAAAGAATGTGAATTTGTGCAGTCAGTATCAATTTTAAAGATAATAACAGTGATGGTTTTAGTATTTATGTTTACTTTTAAGAATCTAAGTGATGTTATTTTTATTTTTAATCATATATATTTTTTAAAACGCAATATAAAAGAATGAAATAGAAGAGAATGATATTTTTGTAATTTGGGAGGGGGGGAGGAGAGTGTTATTTTTGTAATTTAGAGGAAAGGAAAGGGAGAGAGAAAAGGAATGACCTTTTTGAAATTTTAAGGAAAAAATTAAATTTTTGTTTAGGGGGTGTGGTTTTTGTTTATGGGGAGGGGTGAAAGCAATTTCCTTTCCTTAATAAGCAAGTTAGATAATATTATATGTTGGCTTAATATATCTATTAGTCAAATTAAAAAACATAAAAGATAATATTATCATTTCAAAAACTAACAGATAAAATTGTTTGTTAATGTATGTATTTAAATCAACAAAAATATTGACTGATAAACACTAACAGATATAGTGATCTAATAAAACAGATAAAATTATTTGTTAAGATATTTGTTAAAAGCGACAGATATTAACTGGTAAACACTAACAGGTAATTTTATCTAATGAAATCATCGCTTTTATATCTAACGAACAGATAACGTTATCGAATATTTACTAGAAAGGTATTTTTGGAACTTATGTGCCGAAGGACTTCCGCCGTAATTTAATTTGGGATAGACTTATTGTGCTAAAAATCTGTTGTTATGGACTTTTGGCCGAATCTCCCTAAAAATATTATTAATCAACCATTTTACTTTTCTTTAAAGTAACCAAAAAACTCCTTCAGCAGATGTCCTTTACTATTTATTTTTGGTCTACAAAAATTAATGTGATGATCGATATTATAACGAATTTTAATTTAAAAAATCAAATTATTTCACAACTTTATTTTACATAAACATAACATAACATTATACTTGGTTGTAAAAAAAAAATCATGGTCATAACTAAAATATGTCCACGTACCCTAAATTGACTTTTTGAATCTGTGACGGTATATCAAACTTTTCCAGCCAAATGGATTAGATGGATGGAGGAATGCCTATCCTCATCTTCTCTATCTGTATTGGTCAATGGATCCCCCACACCATTTCACTATGGAGAAAGGGCTTAGGCAAGGTGATCCCCTATCTCCCTTTTTGTATATTATAGCAGCTGAAGGCCTTAGTGCTATGCTTGTCAGAGCTAGGGACCAGCAACTTATTATGGGCTACTTTGGGACCTTTATCTGCCAGCCTAACCCACCTCCAATTTGCAGACGACACTATCCTATTCTGCGAAAGGGGATGTTGAGGAGGTATATACTATCAAGAGGGTATTGAGAGGATTTGAAGTCATATTGGGCCTTAAAATACCAAAAATCTACCATTTGTGGAATAGGCAAGGATGAGGAATCTGTGGCAAAGTGTTCCAATATTCTTAGATGCAAGCAGGCCTCTCTTCCATTCAACTATTTGCAATTACCCCTAGGGGCCAACCCTTCTAGATGCAACACATGGAGGCCGGTGCTAGACAAGGTGAAAGGAAGTTGGCTAGTTGGAAGAGGAAGTTCCTAACTTTTGGAGGTAGGCTTGTCCTAATCAAGTCGGTATTAAGTAGTCTCCCTATATATTATCTTTTCCTCTTTAGGATGCCTTCTAAAGTGACAAATGAGCTATCTAAGATACAAAGGTATTTCTTTATGAGGGGTCAGAGGGAGTAAATAAACTTAACCTAGTAAAATGGAAGCAAGTTACCTGTAGGAGAGAGCAAGGTGGGCTAGGAATCAGAGACTCTAAGACTATGAACCTTGCTCTCCTTTTAAGTGGTGGAAGAGGTTTTCTAAAGAACAAAATAGCCTCTGGAGATTGGTGGCCTATGACATCAATAGGATCCCAACAAATTCCTAGTTGCCTTTTGAAGGGGGGATCTAGAGAGGTTCCCCATTATGGAAGGGGATTCTTCAAGTGGCAAATATGGAGCCTACTACAGTCGAAACACTTTTGAATTATATTATATTCAAAGTGGGAAATGGGGAAAGAATTAAGTTGTGGCAAGATAGATGGATTCATAATGAACAACCTCTCTATATTAGGTTTCCAAGATTATTTCAAGTGATTGTCAATAAAAGAGCAAAATTATCAACTCTATTCACACATGAGTCAGTGGTCGATGGTGTCACCTACAGAAGGAGCTTATATTCATGGGAAGAGGGAGACTTTTCCAACTTATCCACTCTTTGGGTTGGGCTTGCTTTGCAGAGAATGGACAAAGATGATACAATAGTTTTAGTTTGCAGTGAATCCTCTGGCATCGATTTCACTGTTAATTCCTTCTATAATCTCTTGGGCAGCTTGGAGGTTCATCAGTCAGGTCCCCCTCTATGTGTCTAGTTCAAACCTTGTCCACCCAAAATTTAGTTCTTTTCATGGTTGTTGTGGAATAACAGAGTTAAATCAACTCAGAGGTTGCTCCGGCTAAAAATCATCAAAGACCAGTAAGTGGCCTGCAGATTCTGTGATCAGGAAATAGAAAGTTGAGATCACCTTTTACTCCATTGCAATGGCCACGTGTGAAAACCTTGGTGTAAAGCCTTAGCGTGGTAGGGGATGGTTTGGGTCACACCCTAATCAATTTCATATCAAGGTTCAATGGTACAACCTAATCGCGTATGGTGTGGAGATCACTGAGGAGATTTATTCTTCTACCCTTTCCTATGGTGCAATAGTGATGTTGTTAAGGACAAACATTTTCTATATGGTTTTAATGACTCTTATGCGATGGAATTCAAATTCCTGGTGGCATATTTGTGATACTCATGATAATAGTTCACTATGTGAGTGTGAAGTGGGCTCGCTTCAATAAGAATTTGAGAAGGTAAAATTTTTAACACACTTGCAAAATCAGGACGTGTGTTTATGGCCAAAACGAACACACTATTGAGAACTCAATTGTGTCAAAAGAAGTTCCTATGTAGAGTTTATTGTCTCGGTTTACACAAACGGCAGAACAATTTAAG
This sequence comes from Arbutus unedo, assembly GCA_014822125.1. Taxonomy (NCBI): domain Eukaryota; kingdom Viridiplantae; phylum Streptophyta; class Magnoliopsida; order Ericales; family Ericaceae; genus Arbutus; species Arbutus unedo. Next base: position 14,276 of record JABCMJ010013700.1, on the reverse strand, counting down.
ACATCACGTTCATTGGTCATGCAAGAAATTTGATAGGCTTTCACAATGGAAGGTTCAAGGCCAAAAACTACACATATTATACAGGGATTATCTGTTGTGCTATCTCTGGAATTTGCTTTGTACTCTGCGTCAAACTGTGTACCAATTTCATTCATGTGGGGGATCGTTGAAAATTCAGAAAGTCTCAAAGGGTGTGAATGACATTACAACAAATTGCAGCAATGCCCATGTAGCTTAGTATATCGGCAAATACATATTTGCGTCAGCAAAGGATTTTGCCAACGAAAGTCCTAAACGAAAGTCCTTGCGTCGGCACCTTGTTGCCATAGGCATGCTGCTAATGAGATTTGCCAATGTGTATTCCATTCGTCAGCAAAAGAGAGTATTTTTAGCGACATGAGTTCTCGTCAGTAAAAGAGAGTACTTTCAGCGACATGATATCTCGTCGGCAAAAGAGAATAATTTTAGCGACATGATTTCTCATCGACAACAGATAATACTTTTAGCGACTTGAGTTCTCATCGACAAAATATAGTACTTTCAGTGACATGAGTTCTCATCGGCAAAAGTGTACTTTATTTGTAGAATATAACACTTTTGCTGACGCAATATTACATTGGCAAGAATAAAGCTATTAGCAACATAACGTTTTGTTGCCAAAAGTAAGCTGTATACATTTGTTAATAACTTTCGTAACTGTTTTCTTGCATCGGTAAAAGAATTTAAAAAAAAATTATTTTTGATAAAATTTATTTTTCCTAATTACCTGATAACGTACATTTATCCATCAAAACTTGTTCAAAAATTCATTGAAATCAAAAGATACATTCATTCTAATACGATATATATTGCAATTCAAAAGCAAATCATCTTAACTTGTCCAAACATTCAAAAGAAAGCCAAAAACTTACTCTAGTAACAATGTATCCAAAAACTAATATTGATGTCCAATGCATCGAGTAATACCAAAAAAAATTTACAAATTATTTCAAAAACTATATGTTTGACCATAATTTTAACTAGTACGTTCACTCAAAGTTCCCTCCCTATTTTCGCTGCTTTGAATTAACCCCAGTATGACGGCTGGATTTATGCCATTTGTCAACATGAGCATCATATCTTCAAATTTCTTTGCATAATCTAATATCACCTTCCCTTGATCGACAACTTGTTGTTTAAGAGCTTCTACATTTGAATTTTGGTCTCTTTGAGATTGTGTATTGTAGGTGCTCCTATGGATACCATATCCCTTCAAGTAGCCTGACCTTTTACCAAGCACATCAATAGAAATATGTTGTTTTGATAGAGGATTTGTGACATCGGGCTACAACTGCTCCTCAATCCTTTTAACAATCTCATCCTACATCATCACGTTTAGGAAACATGACATTTAATAACAAGTCTTACAACCATAAAACTATGTATCAAAAGAAGCTAGGTAGTATATGTGAAAAAGTGTATTCATACAAAAACCAATGACACATAGGTGTAAGAACTGTTCGACAAAAGCCGACGACAAATATGTGTAGTATCTATTGAAGAGCTATAGATCATTTATAGGACTGTTACAAAATAAACCAACAGCAGCAAGCAAACAAACCTGCAACAAGAATATGCTAATGCAACACAATTTTCCTACTACCAGCAGCCAGCGAAATGCAGTAGCCAATAGGAGCAAAATGCAGCCACTAGCAAAATGCAGCAGCAGCCACTAGCACAATGCAACACAATACTACACCACACATGGATAATGAACCACCATCTAACAATGGAGTAGCACATCATGGATAAAGGAAAGTTAAAAAAAAAAAAAAAAATGGCGCCTAAGAAACAATGTAAAATTTATTGGATTGATCTGAATCTCTTAAAACCACCCAATTTGAAGTATAATTACTCTTGATGTCGTGTTTTCCTATTTTTCTTTCACTTAATAAACTTTTCAAGTACTCCTATGATGTGATAGAATTTTGTTCTCTCTTATTTCACAGAAGCCAAACAATGCGACAAGAAAAAAGTGAAGCAAAATAGAAGCCAAACAATGTGACCTAGCAGAATAAGGAGTCTTACAACCTGGTGCTCTACTCCAAAAAGTCTTTCAACTTTGGGGCATGACTTGTAACCAGGTGCTCCAAATGCAACAATAGAAAAAAAGAGAGAAATCATACAGAAACGCATTATATACATATAGATTTGCAGAACGACACTTAGTATGTTCATACATACATGATGTTGCTTAGCCTTCTCTTGTATCCATACTTCCTCTCCTAGTTGGTGGTGTATGCGTGTCTCCTTGAACCTTTTCGTAAAGAATTAGTCTCTTTTTTCGGTTGTTAGCTGTAAGAGTTCATTTGCGTTTCTTTATGACATTAGAATAAGAAGTTTATAATATTATAAAATAAAAACTGCAAAAAGTCATACTTAAAAATTTGGAAGCTCGTGCTACAAATGATTGGGAGCCACTAGTATGATTATATTTCAAACCCTTTCATGCATTTTTCCCTTTCTTATCTTCTGCGAAAGAAATAAAACAAGATCGGATCTTATGTGTGCAATTGATTCCACTTTTTAGTGTATAGTAAAAAAAAATTAAAAATTACCTTCCAAGCTTTTGTGTGCTATACATTTTCAATCATGAATACCCAATCATTTGGATTACAAGGATATACCGGATGGTTTTTGGGGCCAGCCACCTTCTTCTTGATTTTTATGTACTGCTTGTATAACCTACACTTCCATTCTGCATATAAAGACTGGCACTTGACATCGAGGATACGCCTAAGAACCATATCATTCTTATAGTCACCAAGTCCAAAAGTTTGCTGTAAGAAAACATTTAAGTTTAATATAAGTCGATACTTGTGTAAATTAGATGGATAATGCATTAAAGAGTGCCCAAAAAATTTATAATACCCCAACACGCAGAAGAATGGATTCTCTGATTCCAAACTCAATCTCTCCCACCCAATGTCGCGAACCGGAGCATGAGCTCGAATGCTGTCCCCGATAGCATAAGCCACAGAAGTTGCATAATGTCCAACTATTGCCATTGCTTCACGATCTATTTCAACGGGAATGGGCTGACCAAGATTTTTCCTTATCCTATCCACATTAATCCCTCGTGTTGGACCTCGTACACGCTTCTTACTTGGGATTGAGGTAGACCCTATTAACTAGTACTTGATGTCAAGTTAGTTGAATAAAATGAGTTTTACAAATACAGTTTTTGCATGAAATAATTTCTTACCCCCCGCCTATGACATTACGTGGGCTAGAAAGCTAGTTGGTATCGTCAATAGGTCAGGTGGGCAGCTTTGAAGTTTGGCCAACCATATGAGGCATTCCTTTAGCATCATTAGTTGTAGGTTTAGTAGGTAAAGCTGAGGTTGATTCATTAGGGCTGACACCCTCTTATTGAATTCTGCATGATTTTCTCACAATTTGAGTATTCGAACCACCTTTCTTTGTTCATGGGCCCATGCTTTTTACCTTAGATGATTGCTACATTGTTAATCAATGAAACCTAAGTATACCATATAATGTAACCAGATAATTATGTGAAAATATCACCTTTTTTGCTTGAGACCTACAAGAGTCGTCATCATCACCACAAGAACTAAGACTTTCTGCACCTTCAGGTGGTACATACTCAGGATCAGGGACATGACCCACCTTGTCCTTTCTGTCTTTACGCTTACCATTTTGTTTTGAAGCAAATAATGAATTGGCCATGGTTTGTATGCCAGCAGCCTTCAATACCTTTTGGTTTTCTTCGATATTTTTTTGTCTCTCCTTTTCAATTTCTGTCATTTGTTTGGTCAAGAACTCCAACTTGACAAACATATTGCTGAATACATGGAAAAAATGAGAAGAAACTCATGTCAGATTCTACTTTTTGGTTAGCATGTGCAATCATAAATAAGGAAAACATAATTGCTGCTAACTGATCTTGCATAACTCACATGTAGTGTTGGCACTAAAACAAGGAACAAGGCTCACAAATGCTACAGATGTTTGCGGCAATAGCATTTCAGTTGCACCATTAGTATTGACCAAATTAGTACTGACCAAATCACAAAATTGATATAGAACAAATTAACAAACTAAAACGAGAGAGCAAAAAAAACCAGATTCCAATCACCAAAGAATCAAGCAGGAAATAAATGTGATTGACTACTTATTACTCCAACTCAACATAGAATAACAAAAATAGAATTTGATTCAAAGAGTCGTCAAACATGGTAACAAATGAATACATTGTAGGAAATATAATACAATACTTTGAAACATAAAGGTCGAAATTCATTGACATGTCAAAATCCAGAAATCCATTAGCACGATACCACTGTCTATAAGAAATTACATATTTTCATAACCTAGATATCATAATCTATATCAGGATCTATATCAACATCATCCATATCATTTTGTCTGCTCAAATCATCATTTTTGTCGTCCATATATTCCACCATGGTGTCATCCTCATTATCTTGGTCATCGGCGGGCATAGCTGCGCGATCATCACCATGAATGATCTCAGGATTCACATTATTCGTATTGTATTGAACTTGAAAACCTTCAACGCGGATTGGGACGCCACCATCTATGGTTTCATCTTGTTGAAACGGATCATGAGGCAAATCATCCTACTCTGGTACATCCCATACACCTCGGTGTCTAACTAGTTCTACCACTCGCCAATTTTTTCCTTTGATGGTATCATTAATGTAAAAGACTTGCCTCACGTTACTTGGAAGGACAAATGGATCATCTTTATACCATAGCCTCGTAACATCAATGCTTGTAACATGCTCATCGGTGTATATTCTACTTTTATGACCGGTATTGTACCATTCACATTGAAATAGAACTACTTTACCACCATGTGCATATCGTAATTCCCATATTTTACTCAAGTAGCCGTAGAAGTTAATATTCTTCCCTTTATGATTCCCTTCCACGACTATCCCACTATTTTGACACATTCGGCGATTTTCACGATCTCTGGTGTGGAATCGGACACCATTGCAAATGTAGCCAGGATAAGTATGGAACTTGGACTATTTGATAATGACCACAAATCCGCAGTTGCCTCTTGTGATCCTTGAGTTATTAATTCATTCATCTACACATGAGTATACATGTCAAGCATCTAAGTGAACGTTAACAATAACTGAAACTTATTTAGTATTTAATGACTTTTAAATTTGTGAGACTCACACGTTTTTTGAACCAATTTGAAAATTTCGCTCGCTGTATCTCAGTCATATCACGTCCTTGTGGATTTTCTACATTGTTTTTGTGTTCCCTACGTCGTATAATAAAAATTCAATTAACGGCAAATAGTAGAAAAAATCAATAAGTTTACAAGTTATGCTAACATAAAAATAAAATGGACACATACTCTAGATATGGCTCCACCTCAGAAGAATTGTACAACACAAACCAATGAGCAAGTTCTCGTTCTTTTTTGGAAGGGTTGGGAGCCCTTGCTATGGGAGAGAAGAGACGAACATGCTGGTTGAATATCTCCATTCCAAAGCCACGATCCCCGCCATCTTTATTCCGCTCAGATTTATTCGTCCCATTTCTCATGTACATTGAACAAAAAGTAAGGCACTCTTGGACAATGTAAGCCTCGACAATTGATCCTTCTGGCCGTGCTTTGTTGGTGACATACTTTTTTAGTTTTCCAAGATACCTTCAACCGACAAAATTATCATTATACATAGTAGATAAACGAAAAACTGCTTATTCTAAGAAATTGTGCTAACACTCACCTCTCAATCGAGTACATCCACCTATATTAAACGGGTCCAGCAATCATGGCCTCACGCAATAAATGAACAGTCAAATGAACCATTACATTGAAGAAAGCAGGTGGAAAAATTCTCTCTAGCTTGTAACGAAATAGTTCCACCCATTCCTCCCATCTTTCCATATCACTCCGTCTCAAAATCTTTGAGCAAAGTTCTTGGAAGATCTCAACTCGAACAATGTTGTACATATCTCCTTACTTACAAAACCACGCATTCCAATAGGAAGAAGGCATTGAAGGAAGACATGATAGTCATGGCTTTTCATGCCTAACAACCTGCCATTCTTTGAAGTCACACACCTTGATATGTTTGCTGCATAGCTGTCTGGGTAACTAATTAACTTCAAAAATTCATAAAAACCATTTACTGGATCTAATGTGTATATTGTGCAGGGTTTTATAGTTGATCAATTTTCATTAACTTGTAGACGGAGTTTCGACCATATTCCCCTTAGTTTCAAATCGTCTCTCGCTTTGAATGTGTCTTTGTTCTTTCCATCAATGGACAACATCGTTCCATAGATGCTTTCACATATGTTCTTCTCTATATGCATGACATCAAGGAAGTGTCGGATCAACAAGCTCTCAATGTATGGTAGGTCCCATAATATACTTTTTTTGGTCCAATTCAAGTCGGTAGGATGACGAGTTCTTTTTCTACCCGTAGTATCCTTTCCAAACTCGACTGGTCGCAACCTATCCAACTGAGCCTTTACCTTCTCCACCGATAATTCCAAGGACTTCTTGGCAAACTCATGCAAACTGTCAAACTTCTTGTCCTTCCTCCAAGGATGGTTCTCAGGCAAGTAAGCTCGATGACCCACCCACCCAAGCTTATCGATCAATTTTTGCGATAAAGGATTATCGTTGCAAGTGGGACAAGCCAAATAGCCTTTTGTTCTCCACCTAGATATGTCACCGTATGCGGGGAAGTCATGTATAGTCCCTATCACAGCAGCATGCATTTGGAAGGATTCTCCATTTGAGGCATCATAAATCACAACACCATTCTTCCACAAGTCATTTAATTCGTCAACCAAAGGTCTCAAGTAAACATCGATATTAGTCCCCGGTTGATTTGGTCTAGGAATAAGTAGTGTCATCATAAAAACTGGAGCCTTCATGCATCTCCAAGGTGGCAAGTTATACTGCGTCAATATCACAGGCCACGTGCTATAGGATGTGCTCATATTTCCAGATTGAACCCATCAGTGGCTAGACCTGGTATAACATTACGGGTCTCACGGGAAAACTCAGGGTAAATTCGATCAAATTCCTTCCACTGGGGGGCGTTAGCCGGATGCCTCATTTGTTCGTCATCCATACGCTTATCATTGTGCCATCTCATGTCTTTGGCTATATTTGAATTCATATAAAGTCTTTGCAACCTATGAGTCAATGGCAAGTAACGAAGTATCTTGTGAGGGTTCTTTTTACCCTTGCCATCATTGACCTTGAGCCTAGAGCTCCCACATTTAGGACATTTGTCTAAGTGAGCATTTTTCTTCCAAAATAGCACACAATCCTTTGGACAAGCGCCGATGAGTTCACATCCCAAGCCCGAATCACGTAATAACTTCTTGCACTCGTGAATTGAATTTGGAACCACGTGCCCTTTCGATAAGAACTTCCCTTGTTTTGACAAAAACTTGTTGAAAGAATTATTACTCCACCCATATTCTACTTTCAATTGTAACATCTCAATGGCATAGGATAACAAGGTTTCTTTATAGCCTGGGTACAAGCTACGTTGGACGGCTTCTAATAATTTTTCAAAATCCCTCACGTCCTCCTTTTCTATGGTATCATTACCCGTGTACATCCCCTTATAGTGGTCTTCTATCAACTGCTCATATTCATTGTCTCCATGTTGATCACCGTCTTCATCCTTGCTATCGTCTTGCTCATCGGTTTGAGAATGTTCACCATGTAATACCCAGGTCATATAAGATATCACCCTCCCTCGTACAAGCAAATGAGCTTTCACAGTATCATAATGATTCTTATAATAGTTACGACACTTAGTACATGGGCACTTAATCTCCATTGCCTCACCTAAATGTGCCTTCGCAAATTCAATAAACTAGTTCACCCCGTCAACATAGGCTTGACAGAACCTGTCCGAAATAAACATCCAATCTCTATCCATATCTACGCACATAAGATATTAAGGGCATGTCATTCGAGGTCATACATATGTGTTTCAAGATAATAGCAACTTTTAAAAAATCCTATAACTTCAATCAACATAAGGAGTCTCCTCTCATATTTCTTACTTCTCTATTGTTTTCTTTTTTCTAGATTGATATAGAATGCAATTCAAAAAACATGACAAAGTAAATGACTAAAGAAGCAACAGTGAAGTGTAATAGTTGAGCTGTGAAAAGAAAAAATAAGAAACAACCTACCAACTGATGAAATTAGAGTTTCTTGCGAGAAATTTTTAGAATGCTAAAAAAGCGAAGGTTTAAGCTCCAAATTGTAAATTTTAGTTTCGGCACTTAGTTAGATATGTTTTCTTTTAGCTTTACATATTAGTTTTAGCACTTGATTAGCATTTTCAGCATATATATAGATCAATTTGAGTGCTTAGAGATAGATTTCTCATCACCAATACTAATTTTAGCCCTTTTTAAAGTATATTTTCAGCATTGAAACGGCAGTTTTCAGGTTTTGTTTATCATTTCCAGCATACACAAGTAGCATTTCAGCTCATAAAGCAGATTTTCAGCATTCTACATGTAAAATTTAGCATTTCATAACATGGATTTGAGCATGTAAACTTAAGTTTCAGCCTTTAACTTATAACTTCAACATGTTAAACTAATGTTTCATCTTTTATGAGTAATTTTAGCATATAGTATGTGATGACAGTAAGGCGTGAAGGTTCAAAAAGATGCTTTGCACCTTTCGTGGACTTGATGATAGTAAGGCATTATACGTCTTGTTCACTTGCTATGCATCCCCCCTTTCATTTCTGTACATCAAACCAAAAATGTTCTTTACCATGAGTAAAAAACCAACTCAAAAGAGATCAAACAAATGGAAACCAATTTGCGGACAGCACTGACTTCCTATTTGACAAATGCAAGTGTTTTTTTTTTTTGTTACTAGAATAAGCATGAAGAGATAGAGGTAGTCCCATAGGTTGGTCCATCTAGTTTCACTACCTCCCTCAAAATATATTTGACATCCGTTGGGGTGAAAACAACTAGCTGTTAAGCTTCCTTACCCAGTTCTTGATCATTGTCTGTTAACTTCTTATCCTAAAACTTAACAAGGATAATGCGGTACATAGGAAAATAAAACCATGTATCAATATTAATTGTAGATGTGCACGAATATATGAAGGTATGTGCGGTTTTTATTCCTAATCTCCCTTTATACATAGGTTTTGATCAGTTGTTGAAGGATCTCTGTTAGCATGAGAAAAGGAACTCTATTGAAGGAACCAGAATTTGTTCTTCGAAACATAATGGGGTATTAGGTTTTTACTTTCATAGTTCTTCAACGTATCAATCAATGAAAGATGTTATTAGATCAATAGGCTTGTCTCCATTGATTGCTGCGATGCATAATCTTGTTACAGAATGGTTAAAAGAGAATTGAGATTTTGAAATAAACTTGTCCGAAAAAACCTAACCCATAACAAAATGAACTGATCGCAAATCGTCTATGGAAGATGGTGCGTACCAGTCTGATCGGTGTACGTGGGAGAAGAGAGGTGTTGAATGTACCAAACTACAATGACCGCTCGCTGCTTCTCCATCGCTGTGTCTAGCAGCTTCTCAATGGCCAAAGGACCAAGCTTCTTCTCTCTCTTTTTGCGTTCTCCACTGCCACGTCTGGGGCAGAAAATTTTTGGGTGTTGAGGATGGAGGGGAATCGATTAGTTTGAGGCGGAAAAGTTTTAGTGGGGAAAAGGGGTTTTCGGAAGGAGCAATCTGCAATTATTTTTTGGTGTAAAAATTTGTTGATAGCTAAGCATAGGGGCAATAATTGGGAGGGAAAGTTTTTAGGGATTATAAGACTTGGGCTCAAAAATAATTATCAGAACTTTTTTTAGGGCTATTGGGGACGGAGAAATCTCCGAGAGTAACCTTTTTTTTTTGCGCTAAAAAAATTATGCTTTGGCGATGTAATTTGCATTGCCATATGTAAAATCCTTTTAGCGACAACATTTTACATCACTGAAAGTATACTTTTCGTCGATGCAAACTGTGTCGCAAAATGTAAAGACTTTTCGGCGACAATGTTTTGCATTGCTGAAAGTATTGTTGAGAAAATAAAATATTTTTTGGTGATGCAACTCGCGTCGCCAAATGTGAAAACTTTTCAACGACAACATTTCTCGTCGCCAAAAGTATAGTAAACTTAGTCACCAAAAATTATCGCACTAGTCTATTCGACCTAATAATTAGTGACATGGATTCCTGATGAGTATGTCAAAATGTGTCACCAATCCATATTCAATGGCGACGCATTTTTCAGTTTGCAGCTATTCTGGTCGCTGTTGCTGCAATTTATTATAGTGTGAAATGGACACTGGTGGGTCTTTCGGCAATCGAAAAGTCTCTTTCATTAGACACAGGAGCGTCTCTCAGCAATCAGAAGGTCTCTTCCATTACACACCCAAGAGTCACCGTTTAATGCTTTATTATCCTCTTTCATGGCTAGCAACCCAAAGGCCATTCGGTTTCAGCACTCCAAAGGTATTTCTTTGATCTTTATATACCAATCGCGTTTTGGTATTGTGCTATTATGAAATTCAATCCATCTCGAGTTTATTCTTTAAGTGAAAGAGAGGCAGACACAAAAAAGCTCAACAGATGAACGAGGAAATGTGTTACCTTATTCGTGGATCCATTTTACCCTTGGAGACGATGCCGAATCAATTCTCAAACACCCACGGTGAGACGGAGATTTAGTCTTACGGGAATTGTGTTAAACACAGAACTTGGTTCGATAAACTTGTCACATTCTTTTTGATTTTTTCAATTCATGTTCGTATTGTTGTATCAATTCTGTATTTTTGTTGATTCAATCAAAATGAAAATAGATGTATGTTTTCTAGATTTTTTTCCATTTGTTTACGAATCTGTCGCACTGCTTTTTCCTACAAGATGTAATTTCATTAATCGAATTGTTCGCATATTTTTTCCATACTCCCTAACGTCTTCCTCAATAAAGTTGATGGGTTGCTCCTCTATCTTCCTTTCTTTTTGAGATTTACCCACCATCAACACCTCCACCTCTTCTTCTTACCGATCCCAACTTAGTACATTGTTGCAGTGCTAGGCACGATCAGAGTTTAAAATCCAAACTTCTTCTCTTCCATGGTGGACTTGTATAGTAGAGAAGTTGCGGGTACTAAACCTAGAATTGATTAAATAAAGAGAAGACATGGTCTTGTGACTTTTTTCATCCATAACTTAGACATCAGATATCTTCTTTCTATCACTTAATCAATAACAAGGTCAAATGTTCTTAGCAAAAAATATAGCTATGAAAATCAGTTTTGAATCAACAAACGCGTTTCTGAATCAGTTTGAGTTTAATAACAAAATATTCAAAATACAAAGGACATTGACTCAAGTATTAAATATATCAAAACTCGATAGCGATATCTAATCAAAATAATAACACTCCATTTTTGTTTCAAAAAATAAAAACTCGAATCGATCCCTTAGCAAGCTTGAAATCCATTTGAAACCAATAATGTGTTGTAGAATGAGTTTGTTCCGAGACAAGTAGTCTAAATATGAAGGACATCGACCCAAGTATTGGATGTACCAAAAGCACTTTGTGCACACTCAAGCAAGGACTTAACATTTCATTTTAGTTTCAAAAGAAGAAACAATAATCGTTCTCCAACAAGCTTTGGAAACCTTAATAGAATATATCAAACATGCCTAGGTTATAGGATGAAAATCATCCCAAGACCAAGCCTAAGAACTTAGCCTATCGTGGAAATGAAGATAAGAAGCATGGAAGACATTGACATAACTTGGAATGAAAATGAAAATAGACTTACAATACTTCAATCCTTAAACCCTTTAAAGGAAACGACAGCAAGAAATAAAACAAAACTAGAAACAACTATCTCTACTCCTACTAATACTTTCTAACTCCCTTATCTATATCTTATCTCTCTCTATTAGATATATTCCTCAACTCTTCTATGGAACTCTCTTATATAGGCAAAGAAATTACAAGTTCCTAGAAAAGATGCTAATTTTCCTCCTAAGCAAAACACAAAAATAGAAAAGATGTGTTTGGCCTCCAAGTTTTTTGAAGAGGCAACTTCATGACATCATCAAGCCTCCAAGTGTTAGAAGCAACCTTCTTTGATTGACACTTGTATTGGTCTAGATATTCTCCTTGGAAATGGGTCCAAAAAGTATTCAAAAAGGTCCAAAAAAGTGGCTTGGAAAGTCAACAAAAAGTGGCTGATTTACGTACAGAACATCCGAACATTATTGGAAAACATCAGGATGCTTTTCTCCTCTGCTTTAGAATTCTTTAATTTGTCTTTCAAATATCTGGATGTAAGTAGAAAACATCTGGATGTTTCTTCAGGATGTTTCTCTTTTGATTAGACCATCCAGATGTTATTGAAAAACATCTGGATCATACTATTCTCTAGATTTCTGACTTGGCTTTTCAACATATAACATCCGGATATTTTGATAAATATCTGGATGATACTATTCTTTGGACTTATGACTTGGCTTTTCAACATATAACATCTGGATGTTTTGATGTTTTGATAAACATTCGAATGTTTCTCTCTTCCGTATCTTTAGCTTTGGCTTAGTGTCTTTGGTTCTTCTTGCTCTAAACAAAACATCCGGATGTTGCTAATAAACATTCGGATGATTCATATCATTAGGCAGCATTGCTTAGTCTCTAATCTTTAGTCTTTTGTTAGACTTTCTTGTTTCTTTGCACTTTCTCCCGAGCCTCAAACATGTCAAAACTTGGCTCCGACCTCAGAATAACTTCATAGATCCTCCGGGTGTCTCGAAGACTTTCCGGAATATCATTTTAACCTATTTTTTCTACAACAAGGAGAAACATACCTTACGTGCAATATCAACCAAAAACTCAGAATTAATCATGTATGCAAGTCTAAAACTAGTCCGTGAAACTATAAGATATGCAAATATGTGTGCTAATCACCTTCTGTCCTCACTCTCCTTGAGTGGGTCTTCCTGGAAGAGCTGGTTTTCGACTCCTTCAAAAAATCCTCCCGAGATCATTCTTACTCGCCTACTGGTTGGACAGGTCCAACTCTTGATTTTGTCCTCTTGCCACAAATTTGTTCATTTTTCCTCTTTAAACCAATTCTTCAATCTGCCTCTTCAGATGAAACACTCGATTGTGTCATTGTCATGATCGTGGTGGAATCGGCAATACTTCATTTCATCTCGCCTTTCCAGGTCAAACTTGACTTTCTTTGACCTATGCACCTCTAGGTTGTTGGCTACTTGTATTAGGACCTGCTCAACTAGGATTGTTAATGGGGTAAACCGCTCAAATCCCTCTTAGATCCTCTTCTTTGCAGTTTGCCCCCTTGTTGGAGGCTCTCTCTTGTCATATGGCTTGGGGGTCTCTAGCTTATGCCTTCTCCAACTGAACTCCTTCGTTTTACCACGGCGTGCAGCCATGTTGTCTTTCGGGTTCATTTTTTGTTGATCTCTCATCAGTAGCTCGGCCATGGTCATTGGTGGCCTTTCTGACAGGTGGTAGAAAAATTGTGTTCGCTGGAGGCCTCCCATGAACGCGTGAGCGTTATCTTGTCGTCCACCCACATGGAGGGCCTCGTCATTGAACCATTTGAGATAGTCTCGCGAGGACTCGTCCTTATGTCATTTGATGTTCAATAGTAGGTGGTCAAGTAGCGAGAACGTAGGCCACCGTAAAAGTGGTTGATGAACTATTGGCTTAATTGCTCGAAGCTAGCTATTGATAGAGTCTACCTTGAGCTTTCCAAACCATGCTGGAGCCAGGCCTCTTAGCATGGTGGAGAAAACGCGACACATTACCTCATCTAGTACCGTGTGTAAGGTCATGAATGCCTTTTATGTCTCCAAATTGTCCAAGGGGTCTCTAGAGCCATTAAATAGCTCCATCTGAGGGATCCTGAAGTTTGGGTGGAGCGGCCTAGCCATCACGGTCTCTGTGAATGGCAAGCTCACCGTTGGTACTTGCCCCTTCCCTATTCCCTGTCCCTTCTCTTCTATCTATCTCATGACACCTCCAAGCTTTTCCCCAAGCTCTCTAATCTCCACCCCTTGCACTAGGGAAAAAACTACAATTATCTATTCAATTCAGTTATTAATCGATATCTGTTGGGTATGATTACGGAATAACGATTTTAATCCCTGACAGATATCAAATTCGGTTGTTAATTAGTGTTTGGATATCATATATATATATATATATATATATATATATA
>JABCMJ010013698.1:0-88495 GCA_014822125.1 Arbutus unedo | reverse complement strand
CTTTTAACATAAAAAACCTGAAATTGGACAAAAACTACCAAACGTGCATTATCCGATAAAATTGATAATTAAGTATTGCACGTATGCCAAATATGACATGTTGAACCGGTCATACGAGGTGTATTACGGTATCAACAATATTCAAAGCTTCAACCACCAAAATGAATAGGAAGGGGCATATGGGATCCTCTTGCCAAGACCCCTACTGCTTTTGAATTCTGGAGTTGTGGAAGCATTAACCAGAATAGACATGGAAACTTTGAGATGCTTTTAAAGATTTATTGACACCATTTGTTACCATAAGCCATGCTTTTCATGAGATATATGAGGAAAGACCAATTAACACAATCATATGCCTTCTCAAAATTAATTTTGAATAAGAGACCTTGTGTATTAGATTGTTTCCAGCTACGAATAAGATAATTGGCAATAAGAATTCCATCTAAAATTTGTTTCATATGTATGAAGGCATCTTGGGTTTGACCAATGATTGTATGCATACCCTTCTTCAGCCTATTTGCCAAGACTTTGTCTAGGAGTTTGTATATGCAACAATTTGGCTAATTGGTCTAAAGTCCACAAAAGAAGTTGGTCCATCCATCTTGGGAATCACAATAATGGAGGTAGAATTTATACACTTCACCAATTTTACTGTTGCAATGGACTTGATTAAAGAAGTCTAAGACTAGTGGTTTCATGAATTTCCAAGCTTTTTGAAGAACTTGAAGTTGAAACCATCTGCCCCTGAAGCTTTATGGCTATGGCAGTCTTGCATTGCTTCAAAGATCTCTTGATACTCAAAGGCCTTTTCCATCTCTGCAACTTGCATAATGGAAACCTTCTTGGGAAAAAGCCCCTTAGGACTGGTCTGGAGCAATGTTCCTTCCTGAATCTGCATCTGAACATAGAAGACTTTGCATCTGACTAATGCTTGAAGCAACAAGAGAAAGAAAGTCGTATGTATAGCGTGATGAACTCATAAGATATGTGACAGGTTTTCCTCTTCATATGGTATTGTTATCTTCTTCTTGCTCCTGGTAAGCGGTCCAAATTTTAGGTCCACCAATAGGTTGATGCCTCTTAGCTGGGAATTGGATGGTATTTTGGATTGAAATGTGACTGGGTTGTTCAATGGGCTGGTGGGTGGATAGTAACAGGCCTGAATGATTAAACCCCTCCTTGTGAGTTGGTGAATGGGCTGGTGGGGAGGGTTGTGGGGTGAGCTGATGGGCTAGTTCCCTCTCTATGCTTGAGTCGTATTCATCCAGTATTATACATTGGACCTAGCCCTAGGATGATCCAATACCTATTTTTGCTGCAGACTGCTCCTCTATATTTGTGCCTGCAATATCTACCACCTAGCCGTCTTGTTTCTGTGTCTCCAAGGTAATGTCATTTTCATTGTCAATACTTTGATCTTCTACTGACCTTGGCTATCGTTGAGAGCTAGAAATGGGAAGCTTACACCTTGCGTACTCTTTTTCCATTGCGTGTCCCGTTTTTTCATAATGGTGATATTGTTGTATCCCTAGCCAGGGTTGACTTCTAGTTGTCCTTCCTCTTCATTTTCTACAGTTCCATCTACAGATAGTGGGCTAGGTTGTCTTCCACCGTTAATGGTGTTTTGAATGTCTTGAATTGGTGCATCTAAGGATTTTGTTCACCAATCATCAACCACTTCTTGAACCTTGACCTTATACATCTTGCCATGAACCATGACTTGGATCCACTCTGTGGAGTTTGGAATCCGAATTTAAACTTCTCGAGTAAACCTTGTGAACCCTTTAGCTAAATCTGCAAAACACTAAACACTAAATTAGTGCCGACTGGGGTTGGGTCTCCGGCGGACACTCCAACGATCAAGTTATCTTTTAGATAAGAGCAAAAACAACTTGAAAGTATGGGAGTTAGTGTGAGCGTACTTGAAGTGAAAGTGCCCTTGGAGTATTTATAGAATATGAACCCAACAACTTGCTTGAGGTTCCGGCCGAGAATGTAGCGCCATGATCTGGGAATCACGGTGTCCTTGTCATGTGTTCCATGTTTGTGCGGATCAGACAGGCATATCTGCATGTCTAGCAACCACCTCCCTAGTCCGTCCGTGCAACTACCCAAAACATGGAGAACAAGTCTTCACGTTACCGTGCCGAACGTAGACCTTTGGAAGTACAGCCGAAGGCCAACACTTGCTGGGATATATCCTCGAAGATGAACGCTGATCACATGAGTGTTCGATCAAACCTAATCTATTGTGCCTTCGGCACTAACCGAAGCTCGTTAGGGTCATCTGAGCCCCTTGGCTGAGCGTTAACAAAGGTAATGGGGTTAACCCGGCTCGGGCACACCACAGATGGGCCGAGAGTGATAATGGGTCGAAGGCTCATTGATGTGCAAATCTAGCCTACTACAATAGCCCCTCAATTTTCCCTGCCAAGTGCTAACTGTGTAGAGAGATTGATCACGAGAAGGTCAGAGCCCAACCTTGAGGCTGCCGAAGGTCGAGAGGCAGCATGCAAACTGTTGCTCTTAGGGATGTTGCCATGCATCTTATGATCCAACGGACAAAAGCGAAATGCTTCGTTTCTCGCATGCAACACTTCGGAATTTGCCCTAGTATAAATAGGCGAGTTTTAGGAGAAAGAAATGTTATTTTCCTTCTCTCTCTTACTCTTACAACTTTGAGAACTTATTCTCCTTCACTTGCGATTCGATTTTCTTCCAATCCTGATTTTCAACGATCTTTCTCCTAATTTGTATTCAAGGTACGATCCTTTTGTCATTTTTTTAGTTTTTAGCCCTTCACGCATATTCTCCATGCATTTTAGACCATTTTTTGATTTTTTCACGAGTTCGTCACCTAGGGTTGTCACATCAACCGCAGAAACTTGCTGAGAGCCCTAATTTTCAGCTGAAGGCAAAGTTTTTTGGCTGAGCACTCCTTGATGTAACACCGAATGTCACGCCTTTGTATTTATTTAACACCCATGCACTTTTGAATAGGATGTACGAGTCTGAAGTGGATTCAGCTCAAGTGTTTTTGTCCCACTCTGAAGAACGGAGGCCTAGTGGTTTCGCTGGAGTACAGAGGATGAAGTACCAAACATTGAGAAAAATTGATACACTCGATTTTTCTACGACCCTGACAACTTAGCAGACTTTCGACAGACTTACGATATTCCCGACAACGTATATGTTGACTTGATCCGGCCGAGAGGCAACCCTGTCATGGATGAATGGCAGATCATAATGCCTCTGATGGCTATTATCGAAAGGGGCGTTCAGTTTCCCCTCCACCCATTCCTATGGTAGGTACATGAATACTTTGCAGTTGACTACCTCCCAGGTCACAATAAACTTCTACCAAACGATAATGGGCATCGTGGAGCTAAAGGAGTGGCACGGCCATACCTTCGAGATTAAAGAGCTATTCGGCGTATATTACATTGGTAAGAACAACATCTTCAAGAGAAAATTTTTTACTTGTCGGCCCAGTCAAAGGAAAATAATCCGAAGCCTGTTGGACTCTGACAAATATACAACTGACTTTGTAACAAATATCGGGAATTTGAATTCACCCTCAGTGAGTTCCTAATCTACCCTTTTCCTAGGGTCATAGTATATGCGGGTAAGGATGGCTTCAGTACTTTCCATTTTTGTTTCCTTTAATGCTCAGTCTTTGGTTAATGGTCCCTTCTTTTGCTAGGAAGCGTGTCGTTGATCACATGAGGAAGAGGGCACTGAAAGCTCGGATTGACCAAATACTTGTCATACTGAGGAGGCATAGGAAGTGCATGGTGCTTCTCGATACATCAACTCTTAAATCACGTGGAGAATCCAGCAGTTG
Source organism: Arbutus unedo (assembly GCA_014822125.1). Lineage (NCBI taxonomy): Eukaryota > Viridiplantae > Streptophyta > Magnoliopsida > Ericales > Ericaceae > Arbutus > Arbutus unedo. The sequence goes on along the minus strand of JABCMJ010013698.1, from coordinate 84,651 downwards.
TGCCAATACTGTTGGGCATGAAGGCTCCAACGATCCAGGCAACTCTGAAGAATACCGAGCCCCCTCTCTGTTGAGTCTTGTTGTCGGCTCTCACAATGACCAACTGCTCAGAGTGATTAGAGAGCCTATAGACCAACCTACTCCTGATACTGTGATTGTCGTATTGTCAAGTACTGAATCTTCTAGATATAGTCGTTTGACCTTACTGGGTTTCAACAATCCTGAGCTTCGGAAGTTATTTAGGGACATTGACTTGGGTGAGGATTTCTCTACAGAAGCCAATGAAATGATGAGGAAGGCCAGAGACAAGAAGACTGATATTTACAACATGAGTGAACGAGCAAAGGGAAAGCCAGTCAAGGTCCCAGCCCCCAGAGGAAGAGAAAGGAAAATAAGGTCGAGGTTTTGGCTCCTAAAAAGCAAAAGGTTGTGAAATAGACCCCGGTCCTTCTGTTGGTTGTGATCCCGAGTCCCCCACCTCCACCTCCTCCTCCGGCCCCTAAGAAGACCATTGTTGGGCATAAGGTAGCACCTTCTTCGGCTACCTCGACCAAATTTGAGCCTGTCCTTAAGGTGGGTGACTGGCTGCTGATCACGGAAGACTCGATCAAGACAACTAGGCATGTCGCCTACGCCTTGGTCGAGGGCATGCTGCTACCGAAGGATACCGAGGATCTTCCCAAGGACCTCGAGGGGGCCTTTACCCAGCTGACAAAGCTGATTGTGAAGGTATTGCTGAGCAACTTAACTTGCTCCATTTTGCTTTCTTTGCTACATGTTTTGTATCCCTCGACCATTGTAGTCGTGCCAACACATTGTTGCCATGACGCATGGCTTGGCAAAGAATGCCATCACCCAATGGGCGCTAAAGACCTAACTGGCTGACGAAAAGAAGGCCCATGAGGAGACCAAGAAGGAGAGGGACTCGACGATGGTGGCTATTAAGCTAGCCGAGGACCGGACGAGGAAGGTCATGCTGGACGCTAAGGCCAAAGTGTCAGAGCTGTTAAGAAGGTTGAGGAGGCCGGCGCTAAACGGTTTGACGATGGATTCAGTGAAGCTAAGCGTCGTTACGTGGAGTAGATGGACAACATCAATGTCGAACTTGCAGAGAAGCTATAGCAAGTTGGACCAGGGCAATCAAGGAGGCTTGGGTTTTGGCTTAGTCTTCTTTGTACAAAGATATTCCCAAGTACAAGTGGTGGAAGTCCAATGCTGCTGGCCCCTTTACCGTACCTCTTGCTAAAGCCTCAAAGGAGAACATTGAAGAAGCTACAGTAGTCAGTGACGCCGAAGGCAATGTAGTCCTTCTCCCCACTGGGGGCGAAGTTGAGTAGTTGCTCGAGGTCGCATTGTCTCTTGCTGAAGGCGCAAACATTGCAGAGGATCAAGCCCTGCTTCCCGTTGACAAAGAAATTAATCCATCAACTTAGGAATGAACTCGGGTCCTGTAACTGCACTTTCCTTTTGATCCACCCCAACTATTGTCAATTGACACTGACGTATTTTGTATTTTTTTTTTACTTTTTGTCTGAATGTTTGATACTATTATCGGCTGGTGCAGAAAGCCTTATACTTGAATGTTTTCAAGGTTTTTTCGAATGCATGTGTTGTTTGAAATTTTGAATTTCGCATTGCTTGAAATTTTCCAAGGCTTGAAATGAGATTTTCCAAGTTAGGAGGATGCTTCTGCCCCTCTAGTCACTATCGAGCATGATCAACAGGGCTAGGGAGTGACTATAAACATTCGGTAATACCACCAAGAGTAAAGACTTGGGAAAATCTTGAGTGAATGGCTTTAGAAGCATGAGAGGACGGTGAAACACTAAGTGTGGGCTATGAGGGCATGGCTAAGCAGTCAACCGAACCCGAGAGGTAGCACTTGGAGGTGAGGATCAGCAATTTCGCTGGTATTAGTCGTACGATAATACCACCGTGTGTGATGTAATGGAAAGACAAGTATAGCGAATAACAGATTTTATTGAATAACTGGAATGTTGACACATAGTAGACCCTCGACCGTACAATCTAGTGATAATATTTTCGTAGGTTCTGGACATTCCAAGATCGAGGAACAGGAGTGACATCCAGATCTTCCAGTTTGTAAGAGCCGATGCCGACAATCTTGGTTACTCGGTAAGGACCTTTCCAGTTAGGACCGAATTTGTTTGTCCTTTTTGCACCGATCACACTCTGAAAGACTGCCCGTTCGGCCAGTCTCTCACAGCTTTTATGCTGACAACTAGCTTCAACGGACTAAAAGACAATAAATGCTAACCCAACTACCTCAAACGGCTAGAACATGACATATCTCTTCTTTGAGCATTGAGTTACAGCAACTATTCAAGAGCAGTTATTCTAGCATTCAAGAGCATCTACTGCTTTCAATCTTCTCTCTCTAAATTCTTATTGTACTAGATATAAGTGATTGTATTGTATTCAAGTGAGCTTTCAGCCTTTCATATAAAAACATGTAACCCTTGATTGACTGTTTTGAGTGATAAGTACTAGTGAAAAAATAGAACAAAAGTAAGAATTAATTTGGTGAAGACAAAGGTGTAAGCGGTTTCCCAACTCTTTAGGAAAGTTAAGAGTTGTAACAAGAATTCAAGAGATCATCTTAAAGAAGTAGAATAAAAATTCGAATCAACGAATTACAGAAGCATTACAAGTTTTCTTATTTCTCTTATCTATTGCACTCCAAGTGTTTGATAAAATTTCTAACATAATTTTTATTCAGTGTTTGATAAAAGTGTCATTTCATTTGAAATGAAGTCCCTTTTTATGTCAAAAAATATAGATAGGGCTGACACTTATGTTTGGGCCAATAGTGTTAGCCATCACCTTTGTTTTAGGACTCCTTGGGACGGTTATGACGTGTCCCTTCATATATGGGAGACCTTTGGGTAGCCCACAGCCTTTCGGCCTTTGGTAATTTTAACTATACGAGGAGACCACCAAGTCTCATCTATGAAGTATAATTTTCTAACAGAGGGCATGGCTTGCTCAAAGGAATTAGTTAGAATTATATTTTCCTTTTCAATGAATTTTAACTTCCTTTCAAAGGAGGCATGGGTTCTCATTGGTGTCGTAGCTGTTCTTCTTACAGCTGGTGGAGTTCGTGTTTGTTCGATTTCCCTCTTTCCTAGTTACATTAGAAAAATGTTCTCTATTTACAGGGAAGTGGAAAAACCTTTAGCTCTTGAGGCAAAAAGCTTAGGAAAGTGCAATACGTTCAAGGGCAAAAAGTGAAATTGAGCCTAAAAATAAACAAGCTTCAAATCAGTTGAAAGTCCAAACTTGGCTCGCTTACACCAATCACTTACCAGTCTAAAATGCAAATTTAGCATCAAGTTGATCTCAATGCTTTGTTCATTTTTACACTCTGACCTGAAGAGTTCACTCCTACTAGTGAGTAGGGGTATTCATCAATCCGGTACACCACATAAGTGTGGTGCTCAACTAATAAGGGTGACAACAAGAGCCACAAGTTTTAAAAAAAAAAACAGGCGGCCAGTATTCCGCACCGACTACCTGTAGGGGGGATCCAAATTGAAATTTAATATAGAGTTATCCTCATCTACTCGTGAGATGAGAATCTCTTTCCACAAAACCCAACAAAACTGCATTATTGCTGGGTACACAATTATTGCTGAGTACATAAGCATTGCAGTTCTCCACCCACCTCCTGAAAGTGTGAGCCTGTGACTGCCAAACAGTCAGCCCAGAGACCAGAGACCAGAACCAGTGGTCCCATACCAAATTCGCCAAAACGACTACCACAATAATTTCAGATAGTACAGGAGAGAGACATCAAATGGGGTACTACCCCACATTCAAATTCTTCTAACGTAAGTGAGCCATTTTCCACCCCACAGTAATTGATCCTAAAACTTTTATACAAACTAACCAAAATTCTTAACTCTCTACAATTCATTACTTTACTCGTCACTGTTTTGTGAAATTACCTCTCCAAATTTAAGGAAGAGTTGGGCATCAGAAGTGCTCATGGATGGGCAGTTCACCAAGTGGGGAGTCTTGAGATTTGCATATTCATCCATGTAGCAGGTGGTCACCTTAGGCGACGGGAGGGGTGCAGGTGGGGTAGGACCCGATTGTTTTGGAGCATCAAATCGGACGAGGCTTCCAAGGATGCGTGAAACTTCATGCATTGTCGGCCTATCGGAAGGCTGTCGCTTGGTGCACAGAAGTGCAAGCTGAAATACTTTCTTTACTTCCCCCAGATCCTTACATGTGGCCGATATCTCAGGATCAATTGTGTCCATGACTGCATTGTTGGTTGTCTTGGATAAGATCTATTGCATCATAAAAAAATGCATTATGTCAAAAAACAACCATTTAATTTCACCCCTAATCTAGTTCAGAGAACCTAAAATAGAACTTCAATTAGCAAAACAGGAATTCAATGATCGAATGTGGATCAAAACATGTCCAATCATATTACGGAAATCGGAAAAGGAAACCTGGGGTTATACTCTTGAAACCAAATTATCAAATGCCTCCGCGTCTTTTCAACAGCTATCATGAGGACAATGCGTTGATGGTTGGTGTCAAACATAAAAGAAAAAAGCGGTACCACATTAGCTAAAATCTGGAAACAATACCTATACAACTAGCCATCCAAAATCAGAAACAAACTGCCGCTGCCCTCAAAAAGTATAACTTAAACCGAATTGGATACAACATTATATTGCTAAGCTACACATCTCTATGATCCACAAAGCTAACAGTGTAAAGATAACAATAGATATCTCAGATAATGTCAAACAACTAAAGCATTTCTCCCCACTGCGTTTTGACATTTCCAATGCAATGTCCAACGACGAAACCTTGCATTACACCAACCTATATCATGTCACTTTTTACTAGCACAAATAAGTTGAGGAAGTCAGGATAAAACAATCAATTGGCTTCATAAAGATGGAAAGAAAACTGACCATATGATGGAGGTTGCATTCACTGTCCACTGCTTTTCTTCCAGTCAGCAACTCAAGTAGCACGATTCCATAGCTGTAGATATCTGACTTCTCAGTGAGACGGGAAGTACGGGCATATTCAGGATCAATGTAACCAATGGTGCCCATTATGTAAGTAGAAGTATAGGACTTGGAGGCGCATAAGCTTTTCGCGATGCCAAAGTCAGTAAGATGAGCCTCAAATTCCTTGTCCAATAGTATGTTGGATGACTTCACATCCCTATGGATTATGCGAGGGCTACAATCATGGTGAAGATACGAAAGCCCTTGTGCTGCCCCCAGCCCTATCCGAAGACGAGTGTCCCAGTCTAGTTTTTTCTTCTTTGTAGAGCCTACAAGGTTCAGAACACGTATGAGAATCATAGAGAGTGCCACACCACTCGAGACTCATTGGAAGTTAGATTGGTTTATAAGAATTCGAGTTAGTTTCATTGGTTCAAAATGTCCCTATCAATATAGGACTAGAATAGAAACTAGAGGGAGTTGAGCGCATAATACAAGGGAAACTAGCTAGTCCTTAAGGATCTAACAGTCACAACATTTTACCCAACATCTTGATCCAAGTCCAACACCAGAGAACGAGACAGAGTGAAGTGTGTAATAGAAGGAAACTAGCTATTCCTCGAAAGGTGAACCATAGAAGTATCATAATGTGGTCATGTTTGTCTAACAAGTGAAAGAAAAAATAAACTATGGCACAGTGTATGTTAGAGATGATTTTGAGAGCAGCTCACCCAAAGGCTCTTACATGGTCATGACATACAAGTTTTCCACACCTTCAAAATTGTCAAAAAAAAAAATCACTTACCATGAAGGAGATCCCACAGACTTCCATTTTCCATGTAGTCGTAGAAGAGAAGGTTCCCAGAAGGGGACAAGGAATAACCTTGAAGGCTGACAAGATTCCGATGCTTGATGCTCCCAACAATCTCAAGCTCGGTCTCGAATTCCTTGAGGCATTGTGGATATTGGGAGTACAGCCTTTTAATCGCTACAGCCCTGCAGTTTTTGAGAACACACTTGTACACGGTGCTTGATGCACCATAACCAATTATATACTTCTCGCTCAAGTTCTCTGTCATCCTCATGATGTCCTCATAAACGTGAAGTGCCATGTTCATGTGAAGGATCACAAGCTTCGGTGATGTATAATTGATGGCTTGTCAACAAAGAAGGCAGAGGAGTTTTAATAGAATAGGAGAACAACGTAAATCATCATATTCATCATACTATTTGAGCTTATCTAACGTACATAAACGTCATCTATGGAACTCATTTGCAAAGCAAAAATTTCATAAGACTTCTGGGTTTCTGTATTCTTCCATCAGCATGACTAAACATTCCAGCATGGATTACCAATTAGGTCAGCACCAATCCAAGCTAAGCCAACTTTCAATATTATCCTATCCCTCGTGCACTCATTTTGGACACAACTTAAAGGGGAGGAATCATTAAGGCAAGTACCTGGTTTGTCCAGTGATCCTTCCGGAAAAGGTACAGGATTGTGGGTTCTGCATGCTGCAACTAAGATTATGAGGAGAATCACAAGGGCCCCAGCAGCAATCCCCAGTATAGCTGATTTAGAAACTGCGAATATGTGAAAACAATTTTAGCCTCAGACAGAGCAACTTAGAAAAATTAGCCGTAGCAAAGGTTAACTTCTATACAAAAACTCAAATGCAAGATGTAATGATGTTAACAGCAATGCTAAATCACAGACAATGTAATCCCACTGAGAGAACAACACAATATATAACGAAACCCAGCTAGAGCAATCTCACCAACTTCACAGATACTTAGTAAGCTGCATACGCAGACTATAAATGTGTGACGGAAAGGATTTTCCTATAAACTTGACATCACGCATACGGCAGAATTACCAAAGTCATTCAATGGCTATCCTATACACTCGACACCAAGCATACGGCAGAATTACCAAGTGTGTGTGTTGCAGGGGGGTGTTGCATACAACCACTTTTATGCTAGGTACCCTTATATTATATGCACATAAGCATGTAGAGGGCAGTATGTTATAGGTGTACAAGCATTAAGTCGCCCATCGAACCCTTAATATTCAATAACGTGGGGATAAATAAGTAACTTAAACAAAGTACAAGCTCTCTCTCTCTCTCTCTCTCTCTCTCTCTCTCCTTCTCCCCTCAGATGAAAGTTCTCAAAAGAATTTCGAATGGACCAAATCTATTTTGATGAGATTATCATTTAACATTATTGAAGTTTGCAATTTATTATGAGTCTATCTTTTCTTTCACAAGATTGGTCCCTTCCAAAATGAAATCTTGGCTCCGTCCGTGCATTGAATGACAAAATTGAGAAGTAACACATCCAATCTTACAAGTGTCTCATCCATTGTAGATTCTATTTTCGTATATTCCTTGGAACAGTTTACTGTAATTTCACCAAGATTGTAACAAAAATGAAAAATGGGATCCTCTAAAATCTCCTTTCTGGGTTGAACTAAAGTATTAGACCAGAAATTAAATATTTCAAGTGTCGCCGTATCTTTGTACTGAAACCTACAAAGTACATTGTTCAAAAGAACTGGAAACTCTTTATTAGTCCAAGCATCAAAAGTAGCACTATTCTGTAGCATAGTCATCCAGTTGAAAATTTGAAAGCCCAGAGCGTGCAAAGACTTTGTCCAGAAAGCCAACCTTTAAGATATGACACTACAATTTGCAATAGTGGGACAGTATAGCAAGTCTTGTACTGTCGACCCCTGATTTTGCCATACAGACGCTAAGTTGTGCTGTTTCTCCATGAAATACTAACAAATCAAAAGAGGACGGGTTTCATGGCTGCTTTGTCTTTAACCTAAGTAGTAACAAGATATGATCATGCTTCAAGGAACCCTTACCTCGCACGGTTGGACGACGTGCATGACAAGAAGAACCAAGCCAATAGCCACAGAGATCAGGATTTCCTATGAAGCTGTGCACAAAAAGTAAATTAGTTGCAACGGTTTGTAAAAATGCCAATACCAGCTTAGTGTTCCATGATTGACCAACCTATCCGCAGAAAACCGTGAGAAGTTATTGCCTGTAGGAACACTACCAACTAGGTTGTTATATGATACATTTCTGCAAGGCAGAGAATCGCTTTGTCAGAGTTTGATGGTCCTACTGTATCCATATATAATAATATATAGACATATATATATATATATATATATATAGAGAGAGAGAGAGAGAGATTCCACTATTATAACATACAGAACCGTAAGACTGATGCAGCTCATCAGTGACGCCACATCTCCTGATAAATTGTTGCTTTCAACTCTCCTGCCATTATTTTGCAGCCAGAGATTATAACAGTAAGAAAGAGAAGCAACAGTACAATTTAAGAAAACTATAACAAGATGAATAAGGGAACTTTAAATCCAGATGGGAAGCTTGAAATGATAAAGGTAGTGTGCAAGAAAATACATGTTTCATATAAGTGTCAACTGTTAACCTTTATGGCCAGTGAATCAATGGAAACATATATTCACCATTGTATCAAAATCTTGGGCAATGGGCAGTCAAGAGGATCTAATGATGGTTCTTAACCTGTTTTAAACTGGCACTAAGGACGGTTTTTAACCTCTTTATGTCAAGGAATAAGAATGAATAACTGTTTTCAAAACAGCGGAACCACATCACTAACTGTTTGGTATGGCTTTCATTTCAATTTCCAGATAAGGTAGAAAATGTTATTGGTAAACTAGTTTTGGAGAAGTGTATACAACTTTTACCAATATTTACACAACACAACCAAAATGACTGTCAACTGATACCAAATATTTTCGTAATTAGACAACATGATTCAATAATTCAGTGCGTATACGTAACTAACACCATACAAAATTCAAAAAAAATGAATCAAAAAAATACGTAACAAACCGAAACATATAATATGCCCAACACATAAATCATAAATTCATTATTCATTTCAGATATGAGAACTTCAATTTTCTCCAGTTCACAACTATTCATAACTATTTCAAAACAATATGTAACAGAAACAAAAAGTACCCAACATAAACCAAAAAAGGTAAACAACATTGTAGCTTTTCCCTTTCTAAAAACTCTTTCCGGGTAAGTGTAAGGAGAAAAGCAACCTTTAAGAAAAACACCCAAAAAATCTTCCCAGGAAATCGCACCAAAACAAGCCACTTCGAGAAAACACCAAAAGCCAAAAGGTATTCCTATTATTTGAGAACTCTGTTACCAATCTACCACTAGATGCATACAATTGGACTTTCATTGTTTTGCTTCAAAACAAACGCAAAAAAAGAGATGGATAACAAAAAACAAAGGAAACAAAAAAAAAATCCAAAGATACCTGTATCAATTTTTCCGAAAATCATGAAAATTGTTGCTTCTTAAATTTTGGAAAGTGAAAATGATCACCAAACAGGGTGACTGAAATTTTTCACTATGGCATTGAACCAATATTAAGGAAAAAGATATGGTTCCTTCTAGAGGGAGTGATGCTGAATGGGTTTAATCAGCCATGCAGAACGATAAACTTTGCAGCACGGTTACTGTCCCAGGTTCTCCGGGGGAAAGAATGTCCACAATTTGAGATAACCAAACCTACTGGTTTTGTACCCTAAATAACAAGGGTGGAAAAAATAGAAAGAAAAACTAGTAGTAAATTAGTATGAAGCAAGGGGAAGGAACCTTACAGCAACAAGAGGTTTTGAAGCTGACCCAGTTCTTGAGGAATTGGACCGGATAGCTGATTGTTTGAAAGATCTCTGTAATACAAGAGTATAGTTCAGAAATTTGAAGACTGGAAAGAGCAAGAAGGGTAATATTCATTGCCAAGTAAAAGGATTTCTTTACATTTCCATCACACTTCTTAGATTACTAAATTCGTTTGGTATAAAGCCAACCAAATTATTCTTGCTTATATTCCTGTCAAACCAAATAGAGGATGTTAGCAATAATAAAAAAAAGTTTATTGAAAACAGACCGCCACGATTTAAAACTCACAGTTTCAGGAGATGTTCCAAGTCTCCAAGAGAAGAAGGAATGGAACCACTAATCCTGTTATTTGATATGTCCCTAACCCCGCTCCCACCCCAATAAAAAGTAAGATAATTAGGCATCTTAATAAACCTAATAACCAAAGGGCATTAAAGACAACGAGCATTAAAAAGGTCGGAAAATGAAACTACTGAAGGGTTTTGAGTAGTTACAGAGTATCCAAATTGCCAATCCGAGATAGCTCAACTGGAATGGGACCCATTAAATTGTTGGAGGAGAGATTTCTGAAGATGGTAAGAAAGATGAACAGAACCATCAGAAGCACCAATTTTGCATGCCATAGTTACAAAAGCTCACTAACATAACATGCATAGAGAAATCCTTCACGTGCGTGAAATGCTGGATTGCAAGTGTTGACTTACATCAAGACCCAGGATATGGGTACCAAAGATGCCAAATATGGCACAAAAAAATGTACTAACCTAGTTATTTCCCCCATATTTTGATATGTTTAGCTCCTCTGTTCAAGCATCTGGGTCTCTATTTTTCACTTGTTCTTACTTTAAGGGCTAGAATGAGAAAATATTTGTTATTTATTTGCTCTGAAATCTAGTTTACAAAATAGTTTCTGGAAATTTGGACTAGACATTCCTAAGCTCTTAATTTCAACCTGCCACAAGCATAAACGAAATTTAAACTTGTACAAAGTGCCTTAAAAATACTACCTGTAGGTTTCCCATGTCTTAAAACGAAAATCCATTGATGTTAAATAAGCCAACTTGGTTGCATACTACATTTCTTGACTTAGATACATGCTGACTGAGAAGGTATTAAATGACTAAATCCCATGTTCAACACACCATTCACATTTGCTAATACAGTTCTATTATTACTTGGGACGAATGATTTTTGTGGGAAATATAGCATTAAAAAGGAGTTCTTGGCTCACAAATAAGTCATGCGTTCCAGCCTTTCAAATGCCAGCGGGATGGTTCCATTCAACTTGTTACCATACACATTCCTGAAACCAAATCACTTGTTCAATAACCATGTTCAAATTGTTGAAAGTTAAAAGGTCAAAGCAACAGGACCGTGGTTATATCCTTACAGACTGTTAAGATTGGTACATGCGCTAAGATTATCAGGAATACGCCCATCAAGGTTGTTGTTAGCAACATTCCTGCAAGAATAGCATTAGTACCTGCTAAGGAAACACAAACTTCTCTGAACAAAGCCCATAATAGAAAACAGTATATACAGGTCAAACAAGTCAGTGAGTTTCCCAAGTTCCGGTGGAATATGCCCAGTGAGCCGATTATCATTCAGTTCCCTGCAAAGGCAGAAAAGCTTGACACTTAGCATGAATAACTTCCAAAAAACAATTGAGGAATCTCCCGACTGCTGAACAACAATTTTGCATTTCTATAACAGGAAAGTCAAAAAGATGTGCTCACAAGTCCCAAACAACCCCTTTACTGGAGAAGGAAGATATCAAGAGTAGATAAGTTCAGGCCATGAGATTTTAATGTCATAAGCACCAGAATCCATTGTAACGGCAATTAGCATTGATCACATAAAAGAAAACATAGAACTTCTCAACCAGACCTTTTTCAATTTAAGAAAATCAAACTAATTGACTCATTCTAACGGCCCTAACAAAGTGCATATACATTCCACAACAGTTCTAAAATAAGAAAATCAATGAAGATCAATTAACAAAGGCTAAGATAGTGAGAAAGAATTCTTACAGATAATGGAGCTTTGTCATATTTCCAAGCTCTGGGGGTATGGCTCCGATCAGCTTGTTACTGTGGAGGTACCTGTGACATCGGTTATAGAATTAGAACACGTACCAGTAGATCTATTTCATAAAATACAAAATTTATGCATCAGGTAACTCAGTAAAGGTCTGAAATTCGTTAACATATTAATACACAAGTTTATTAGGAGAAAGTTATGTGGCAAAAGACTGTGAGCTGTGTTGAGATAGCTGTGCACTTTTGGAACTTAAATCCATCGACAAAACTCAAAGAATAACAGAGCGTATACTCACAATTTCTCCGTGAAAGTCAAATTTCCAAGAATAGGAGGGATAGGTCCACTTAGCATGTTGCAGCTTAAATCTCTGGATCGAAAACGAGGATAATGACACAGCAATAAGACGGGCAAAAAACTCTAAATGATGGGCGTGTACATTAGTTAAATACAAATTTCAGAAAAATATCAGATTTAGACGACAGCAAGGTTATTGTTTTATTTGACAAGTAGAAAGAAAAATAACAACGCTTACAACACAGCAAGTGCCTGCATCAATCCAACCACCGATGGGATTTGTCCTGAGAGTTGATTAGCTTGCAAAGATCTAGCATGCAAATGCAATTTGTTAATGAATACAATCCCAAATTGCTTGGGAATAGAATGTGTGATCACTAAATATAATGTTGGGACCTCTGTACCTAATAGCTTAAGCTTTTGGGTTAGAATAAAGTTTCTAAATGGTATCAGAGGGGGCCCATTTCATCCCAGCATTTAAAAGCTTACAATCCATACCTACGATGACAGACGTAACCAAAGGCTGCACACTGATAGACTCAAAAGAGGCTACACGTGACAGGACTTAAACATAGCTACACTTGTGTGGTATGTTAAAAAATGCAATCCCACATTGCTTAGGAATGAAACGGGTGATCATTTAATATAATGTTGTGAACTCCTCACCTAAATAGCTTAAGCTTTTGGGTTGGATACAAATTTTCCACACAATTCATAAAAACTGTATTACTAAAAAGCTAGGAAGCACTCATAGCACTACACTTTTAACGAAGCAAATCAAGAGGACTTCTGATACATACAGTGTAGCAACTTGCAAAAACCCGATGTTGAAAGGAATCTCTCCAGTCAACTGGTTGTAAGACAAGTCTCTGCCAATGAAAAGAGGATAGAATCCTTAGTTTAAAAGAATGTAAAGTTCTACCCAATTTGATGCCATTGATTAGATGGTACACATACAAGACTTGGAAAGCGGTGCAGTTCCCTATGTTCTGAGGAATGCTACCAGTCAAACTATTATTTCTCACATCACTACACATTGAAAAAGATGAAACATTTTAGATAAGGACCCAAGAGGTAAAGAATACTAAAGAGTAACACTGTGGAATTACAAGGAAGAGTAATAACTTACAAGTACCACAACCCTGTGAGCTGACACATGTCGGGAGAAAGTGTCCCGACCAAGTTGTTTCCTCGCAATCCTCTTTGAGTTACGAAAATAAGAACAGAATCATATAAAAAATGGCTAACACTGAGAGCAGAAAATCGGATGAAATAACATGGGAAATAGTAGCAATGCCCCAAGATAGACTAGGCAAACTAGAAAAAGAAAAGGAGAGTACACTCACATATACTGCAAAACTTCATTCCAGTATATAAGCCTCGGTATTTCCCCACTCAGTCTATTCTGTGCCAGGTCCCTATAACAAATATTTCGAAATAAATGCATCCCACCATATTTAAAATTAAAGGAAATGAAAAGAAGAAGAGGATGGAGAAAGAGAACATACAAGATTTTTAAGTTTGGAATTTGCGACAGCGTTGAAGGAATTGGGCCAATCAGCTGATTATTTTTTAAAATTCTGGAAACCAATTTTTGAAGGGAAAAAATACATAAGACAAATCTAGCAGAGGAAGGGATGGAACAAAAATATGAGTTTGCTTCGACTTACAGGAACTCTAGTTGTTTCAACTTCGAAACTGAAAATGGTATGTCCCCATACAAAGCATTAAATGATAGGTCCCTAATAACAACCCATTTGAATCAAGATTCATCCAAGATGAATTAGCAGTGTCTCAATTGTGAGTATAAAAAAAGAGCTTTTCAAACAGAGCAGACCGGTCATCAACTGCAATATCATTTTTGCTCAAAAAATAAGTGCTTACAAGTTTTTCAAAGAGGAGCAGTCACCAATTTCATCCGGGATCTGTCCTGAGAGGCGATTTCCTCTAAGGTCACTGTTCCAAAATCAGTGCAATCATAATCACTCAAGAACTAACACAACGAAAATCATGCCCATATTTAGTGAAAGAACTTAGCACAAGACTATGACAAGTACAATATGAAGATGAAGGGTTAAAGATGTAATCATACATAGAGAGAAGACTTTTAAGCTCGCCAATTGCAGGTGATATTTCCCCATCAAGATTCAAACTTGAGAGATTCCTACAACGTTTCAATAACCAACTTACAAAATCAACATTTTAACAACCATAAAGCTCGAAAATAAATTATAGGGTCAAACTAAACAACAGTAAAAGCTGATTTCTTATGCATATATTGATTCAGTGACAAACTGTGTTCTTGTTTCCAACCCTCTAAATTTTTGTAAGAAAAAAAAAACAGAAAACAAGATTATTACCAACCAAACAAACTGCTCAAGAAAAAGACTTACAGTGAAACGACATTAAAGGTGACATTGTCACAAGCTATGCCTCTCCAAGCACAGTAGTCAGAAGAGGGTGAATCCGTCCAGTCATACAGCACATTTTCCACATCCCTCAATGACTTCTTGATTTCCAACAAAGTTGCCCCTTCATTCAGAAACACAAACAACCATAATGTGCAATACTATTAAATCCAAATTAGATTTAAGCATATAAGCTTCCACGTGTGTGTGTGTGTACATATATATATGTATGTATGTGTGTGTGTGTGTGTGTGTGTGGAGAGAGAGAGAGAGAGAGAGAGCGACACTGAACTCCATAAAATCCTGAACCCTACTATTGCTTGAACTATAATAATGTTACACATAATTAAAGGAGATCATTATAATACTCTTATAAAAGAAAGTTTAGAAAAGGGAAGGGGACTAATATGACAGGTTATAAAAATATTAAACTTCAATTAAGAATAAAACTAAAATGGCAGAAGAGTGGCAAGGGCTTGTGAGAGAGAGAGAGAGAGAGAGTAGTGACCATCATCTGTAAACACAAAGCCGAAGCTCAAAGAGCTGAGAAGAAGCAGAAGAAGCGGCAGTGGAAGAGAACGACTACCCATATCCAAATCGAAACAATGTGCCATTTCTGATTGAACTAATGGGAAATCGTCTTTTGAGGCCAACCAGCCGATCCCAACCGGTGACACTGAGCCAAAACGAACAAAATAAATACATTTGAGTGAAGCCAATCCTCGAATTTCCTTTCCTATTACAAAGAGGTCGGACACACACGTGTTTAGTTAAATATACACGGTGGAATGCCATTGACTCAAATTATTTTATTTAAAAAACAATTACAATTTTAGAAATTATTATTATAACAGAATTTTGTACTTTGTTCCCATCAAAAAACCAATTCACTTTTTAAATTAGAATAAATTACAATCATACCCGAGTAAAAGTAAAAACTAGTAGAAGAGATGTTGAAGTCACCGACAACTGCTGCTTGCTGGAGAGAATGGAGATATACATGTGTGTACGTATATGTACGGAGAGACATAGAGAGTGGAGATAATTTTTCCATAATCTTCCACTGAAGAGTATATTAAGGAAGGGGTGGCGTGGGGTTGGGGCACGATAATATTAAGAAGAAATTGCTTTTTCAATCACGTACCGTTATGGTAGATGGAGGGTCCTCGCGTAATACAGTCGACAATTACTGTGTATGTCTATAGTCTTGCGATGCAAATTGCAAAGTACGAAAGCGACAGAACTTGTAATGTCCAGAGAAATTCAAGCATCACTGTAAGAAATATACCCCGTAATAGGGTTCTTGAGGCAACATTTGACTAATGCTATTGTAGAGATTGGAATTCAAATTAGATTTTCTCGTATGAACCTCGAAAATTTTTAGTTAGATATGTGAAACACTCAATGTTAAATTAGTGGCGATCGGAGTTGAGTCTCTGACAGACACTCTGACGATCAAGTTAGTCATTAGAGAAGAGCAAAAACAACTTGAAAGTATAAGAAATAGTGTGAGCGTGTGTGTACCTGAAGTAAGGGTACCCTCGGAGTATTTATAGAATATGAATCCAACTGCCTACTTGAGGCCTTGAGGAGAATGTAGCGTCGTGACCCGAGAATCACAGTGGTCTTGCCACGTGTCACTCATCCGTGCATATCGAATGGGCACGACTGCATATCCGATAACTTCCTTCCCCACGTTAGCTTCTCCAACTGCTTGAAATGTGGGGAATACGTCTCCATGTGGCAATGCCAAGCGCACAGGTTTCGACAACACGACCGAAGATTGAGACTTATGAATCTCCTTTAGCAAATCGCGATTGACCGTGTAGATGTTTTGACCAAGAGAGATTGGTCGATGATCACTTGGACCATCTCAACCTATAAGCCGAGAATTAGTGAGGTAGTTCTTAGGCTTAGCCGACTCGAGCCCAACATAGATGGGCCGAGGATGATCATGGCCGAAGGCACACTGTTGTGCAAATCCCACCTGCAACAATAACCTCTTAATTCCTATGCTTCAATGTCGACTATAAAAAGAGATTGATCACTAGAGGGGCGGAGCTCAATATTGAGGCTGCTGAAGGCCGAAAGGTAAGGATCCATGCGAATCGTCACCGTTAGGGATGCTGACACACGTCATGTGATTCGACGGACAAAAGCAAAATGCTTCGTTTCCCGTGTGCGACACTTCGAATTCTGTGCCCTAGTATAAATATGGCGTCTTTAAGAGAGAGAACGTTCGTTTGCACTCTCTCTCTCTCTCTCTCTCTCTCTCTAAAGCTCTCCAAATTCTTTGCTCTTGTCTCTGGTGATTCGATTCAACCTGCTTTTCTAGAAATCTTTTGTCGTCTTCATCTTGCAAGTATGATTCTCTCAACATTCTACCCGTTTTTAGTCGTTTTAGCACTTTGTTGCACATTTCTTATGCATTTTAAAACATTTTTCTAGGTTTTCCTTGAGACCAGTGCCTGGGGTTGTCCTATTAGCCCCATGAACTTGCCGAAGGCAATGCCTTCTAGCTGAACACTTCTGTGACGAATACCAAGCGTTGTGCCTTAGTGATTGTTTAACACCTATGCACTTTTGAATAGGATGTTTGAACTTGAAGCGGATTCAGCCCAGCTGTTGTCTTCCGATATTGAGAGACCAAGGCCAAGTGGCTCTGCTGGGGTGCCGGATGTTGAAGTATTCCTTAGAAATCGGTACACTCGGTTCTTTGATGATGCCTAGCTAATTTCCGTCAAACACATGGCATCCCTGACAACGTTCAAATAGACTTAATCGGACCGAGAGATAGCCCCGTCATCAACAAGTGGCAGATCATTATGCCATTGATGGCCATCATCGAGGGGGCGGTTCAGTTCCCCCTCCACCCATGCCTTCGACAGGTATTAAATAGCTTGCATTAATTAACCACCTCCCAAGTCACGATCAACTTTTATCAGACGGTCATGGGAGTTATCAAGCTAAGGGTCAAAATCGAAGGATTGTTTGGAATCTACTATATCAGTTAAAACAAGGTGGCCAACGCGAAATTCCTCTGCTGCTAGAGTGGACAGCGAAAAATGATTCGAGGACTCTGACAAATACGTAAATAACTTTATGACCATGAGGGGCGAGTTTTAATTCGCCCTCAGTAAATATCGATTCCACCCGATGCCTAGGGTCATTTTGTATGCAGGTAAGGACAGCCTTTGCACTTTGTGTTTCATAACGTTTGATACTTGGTATTCAGCTTATAACTTGTTCTTTTTTGCAGGGAAACGGGTTGTGGACAGACTGAAAAATAAAGCATCGAGAGCTCAGATAGATCAAGCACTTGCCATACAAAGGAGGCAGAGGAAGTGCACCGTGTTTCTCCGGGTACATCAATTCTTTCAAATCAAAGCTCAAGTCTCAAAGAGAGTCCAACAGCAACATTACCACTAACAGTCAAGGGGGCTCCAACAATCCTGAGCTTCCCATTGATCATCAAGCCCTTGAGTTAGCCAGTCTAGCAGCTCAGTCGCACATGAGTCCACCCCTTGGCGTTATAAGAGAGCCGAGAGATGAGCCCACACCAAAGACTATAATCCCCATATCCTCATGTACCGATACCTTCGATTTTTCTTCTGGATACAGCGCCTATAGCTCATCGGTCAGCGTCAGTGATTCAGAACTAAAGGCTATATTTGCAGAAATTGACTTGATGCCGAGGAAGGCAGAAGATGACATAACCCTGAGACAGACAGCCGGCATAACCACAGACCAACCTAGTGTGAGTCAAACCGACCCTCACCAACAGAGGAAGGGCACTCATGAGGGAGAACCATCCTCCAAGAGGTCCAAGGCCAAGAAGAGAGAGGTGTAGCCTGCCGTCGTGGGCGCCAAGTAGAGCATCTCCCCTCCTCCTCCTCTTCCACCGAAGATGACTCCAGTTACTACCGGGACAGGTTCGTCAAGCCTGGGAACATCTTCCCCAAAGAAATTTGAGTCGGTATTCCTTTTAGTTGACTGACCATTGAATGTAGAGGATTTGGTGGACACCACTCAGCATGCTGCTTTTGCTCTTGCCAAATGAACACTACTACCTAAAGATGTCGAAAATCTCCCAAAAGACCTAGAGGGTGCTTTCTCTGAACTAGCAAAGTACACCATGAAGGTGAAAACCGCACCCACTCTCTTCAAAGTTACCCTTTGCATTCCTTCACTGCTTATATCGTTGTTAGTGATACAGTCTTGTCAGCACTTGGTGTCTATGAAAGTCGGGCTTTTAAGGAGTGCCAACCAGACTCAAGCTCTAAGAGCCCTTCATGAGAAGGAGCTAATAGAGAAGACTAGAATACAGGATGAGAGGAACACTGCCTGAGCAGCCACCACCGAAGCCGAAGAGAACGCGAAGGCTTTGTCTCTTGCTCTTGAGGCCAAAGAGGCAGAGATGACTCAAAAGATGGATGAGGCAGACTCCAAGGGTTATGACAACGGCTATACTGAGGCTGAAGGAAAGTATCAGAAGAAAATGGAGAGGATCAATGCTGAGCTGGCTGAACTTCTATAGAAAACTTTCAGAGACAATTGACTTTGAGCCCTCGAATAAGACCAGGTGCTGGAGGAGTCTAGCTTGTATGAGAAGGTCCATTTGTTCAGGGCGCCTGCTATCTCGGCCAATCCTCTGGCACTTCCTCCTACCGAGCCCATGACTCCTACTGAAGATTCAATAATCCTAGCAGAGGATTTGGGTAGCGCGTATTGAGGACTAGGCTTAGACGTGAGCTTGAGCTTGAGCATTGTAATTGCACTTTTCTTTGACGCACCTCAACTATTGTCGGTTTGCACTGACTTATTTTATGTTTTTCTTTCACTTTTTTGAATGTTTGAAACTATTATTGTCTGGTGCCAAAAGTTTACACTTGAATGTTTTTCCAAAGTTTCGTTTTTGGATGAATGCGTTTGAATTTTCTGAATGATTTTTTTATGAAGAAATTTTTGAAGTTTGCTTGTTAGTTTTCGAAGTGAGGCATGCTTCTACACCCTAGTCACTGCTGAGCCTAAGCAATATGGCTAGGGAGTGATTTATGAGCATTAGGTCGTGCTACCGAGAATGAAGATTTGGGAAAATTTTGAGGGAATGGCTGTAGAATCCTAAGAGGATGGTAAAACACCGAGTATGGACTATAAGGGTATGGCTGAGCAGCCAACCGAGCTCGATGCTCAGTATTCCACTGAACCGTGATGCCTATGGGAACCGCCAAGTGGTAGAACTTGGAGAAATTCATTAGCAATCCCACGGATGAGGGCTAGTGTTAGTCGTACGGTAATACCACTGTGTGTGAGTAAGAGCAATAGGAAAACAAGTATAGGAAATTACAATTTTCATTGAATAATTGGAATGAATGGAATAATCAAATGAAACTAGAAGGCCATGGGCGGTACAAACTAATGATAATGTTTCCTGAAATTCTGGGCATTTCACGGCCGAGCGACGGGAGTATCGTTTAGATCTTCAATTTGTAGGAGTCGATGCCAGCAATTTTGGTCACTCGGTAGGGTCTTTCCCAGTTAGGGCCGAGTTTGTTTGTTCTTTTTGCGACAATCACCTTCTAAAGAACTAGGTCGTCAAGCTTAAATGGTTAGGACCAGACTTTCTTGTTGTACTCCTTGGATATTTTCTGCTGGTAGGCAGTGATCGACCGAAAAAAGTGTTACTGATACACTAGCCAAATTGGTATTTATTATTGAAATTGATCTTTGCCTCAAAAGTATAGAGAACCAGTATAGTAGGCAAGACAGAGTATCAATCCACAAAGAATAGTAGGAAGGTGGATTACGGAGCTTGGAGTTGTAGTGTTTCAGACGCTAACCTTTGATTTGAATTGGTTTTAAATCTAAAAGCTACAATTAAACTAAAAAAAAAAAGTAATGGGTTAATAAAGTAGGCTAGATCCATAGAATCATTCCATCCTAGATTTTAGGTAACAACATTTTCTCTTTTTATAACTCAATCAAGAATCTCGATCGAAAGATCATTCGATGAAAAATAATTTGATTCAAAAGATGTATTCAAAACTTATTCTTGTTCAATAAAAATAAATCAAATCATAGGAAGACATCGACCTAAGTATCAATTATACCAAACTAATGACAATGATTGATCAAGAGCATAACACTCCTTATTTGGTTAAAAAAATTGAACATGAATCAGTTTGAACAAACAGTGAAAAAAATTGAGAAGATGCTGAGACCATAAATTATAGAATGAAATCCATCATTGGATCTTATCTAGAGAATTTAGCCTATCATATTGAAGACAAAAATTAAATAATAAATTAAAAATATCTTATCAAAATTTAATGAATGAATAAACTCAAACAACCTTACTTGAAACTTTAATGGAACTTAAATTGCTTGAATAAAACTTGAAATCTCAAAAGTAATTTGCTAGAATTAATTGCTAGGACAATGGAAGTCTAAGAGAAAACTAATGCTAAAGAATCTAAGTTGAATGTCTAGATTTAAGTCTCATATGTCCTTAAATAAGAGAAATTTAGGACAAAAAGAATGAAATGTTTTCTGATTCTAAAAGAAAACTACTTACAACTTAAAGATAGAATAAAGAAAAGAAAAAAGAGAAAGTTACCTAATTCAATTAGGAAACTAATTTACAAGATTGAAATAAATTAATGAAAGATACTAAAAATAATTGTGATTCTCGTGTAATCCTGACTGGATGATCTACTCAGGTTCTAATCCTGACCGGTCAGGATTGTTCACTGGAAATTTTCGTGCATTTTCTCCAAATCCTGACTTGTTGGCCTGACCTGTTGATCCGATCAGGTTTTTCTTCCTTCAATGCGTGACTAGATGGTTCTAGTCAGGTTTTGGCCTGATTTGTTGATTAGGTCATTTTGTTTCCCCTTGTTTCTCCTTGGACTTCGCATCACTCTTAGCCTTGGTACTTCTTTTAATTGTACTTTCATCATTCCTTGGGTGTCGGGACCTTCTCCAATCATTTAGATTTCACCATTTCGTCGTTCTAACACCTTTTTTAACATTAAAAACTTGAAATCAAATAGAAACTACCCAACATGCATTATTCGATAAAATTGATGATTAAGTATTGCACGTGTGCCAAATTATGACATCTTGAGCTGTTATATGAGGTGTATTATGGTCTCAACAGGCAGCGATTCGAATCTTGGACAATTCCCTCTGTTCTTCGGCCAGGTCCAAGGCAGTGGAGATGGATTGATCATTCGCGTCCGGCTGGAAGTCTTCACTACGCATAGTTAAAAGGCCTAACTCCAAGGGAAGGACAACCTCCATGGTGAAGGCCAAGGAGTAAAGAGTTCGACAAGTCGAGCGGCAGGGAGTTGTGTGGCAGGCCCAGTATACGGCTCCTCGGCCCACCTACCCTTAGTTGCTAAGAGCCTTTTCCTGATGCCCCCGAGAATGATCTTGTTAGAGCCTCCGATCTGCCTGTTGCACTGAGGATAAGAAGGGGTTGAGTTGAAGAACTGACTTTTGTGTTTGGCGTAGAAGTCCTTGAATAGGTCCCCTATGAATTGTGTGTCGTTGTTGGACACGAAGGCATATGGGATGCCAAATCCAAAAAAGATGTTCCTCCGCGTTAATCACTTGACGTTCCGGTCCTCAATGGTGGCCAGGGGCTCAACCTCTACCCATTTGGTGAAGTAACCAGTGGACGTGATCAAAAACTTGAAGCCCCCAGGGGCTATTGGGAACTTGCCGACGATGTCTAGCCCCTATTGAGCAAACGGCCAAGGGCGAGAGAGGGGATTGAGATGCTCGATAGACTGATGGAGGAAAGGGGATAACCTTTCAGTATTTTATTGGCAAGCAATTTAGGGTTTCAGTGGTAGTATGTCTTTTCCAATAAAGTCTAGTCATTGTGGAAGTGAAGTTTAGGAAGTATCTTGATGGACGGGAGCATAATGATCAGGAACGTTAGTGGTCAAGAACACGATTAGCATAGTAGTTGGGATCATTATCAAACATGAGCACCATAAATCTAGAATCTTGGGAATGACATGGCATGTGGTCATGATTGGTGGCGTATAATTTAAAATTGGAGGACTTGTACCACGTCCGAGGATTTGATAACCCTTGAGATTTGATTTGATAGAAAATAGTTAAAAATTTACTATTACACATATACTTTTATGTCCCTTTACTTTACTTTTACTCTCTCACTGACGTGTCACATATTCCGTATAAATTGTGCATATCTTATCATTTTTTATGTTATCATAATTGTCGTAAATATTAAAAAGGGGCCAAGGGTAGTGTAACTTATTGAGCTGCATAATTCATGGTGCATATTTTCTTGTCCCTGACCTTTCATACCAAGTACTGAAGACAATGGAGCAAACTTGGAATATCTGGCCAACAACAACGCCGTGGACAAAGACTTCTTTGAGCCTTAGTTACATAGGGTAAATACACTATATTTTTACATTTTGTACAATATTTTGAAATGTATCTTACTGTTGTCAGGTTTAATTTCAATCATAGTGGATGTACTGAATAGATTTGTACTTTCTCCTCTCCTAGTGAAATGATAAATGTTTTTAAAATTTAGAATTTCTTTTAATAACGTCTTCGAAATTTAAGGCGTTACACTAGTAGTGCAAGAAAAATATGTGTCTTAATTCTATGCAAAGTGCAATATAAAAATATTATGAGTACCACCAAAATATTTACATGAATGTACAAGCCAAATTAGTACGAGGCAATTGTGTTGAAGGATCTTTGGCCTCAAAGAAGAAGAGTTTTGAAGATTAACAAGAGTTAAGAACGAGAGGAGAAATTAAATGGTAGCATTTAATAAGACAATTTCAATGAATGAAAAGAACAACTAAACATTATACTGAAGAAAAGAATTTACCATCTGAATTTCATCTACTCTTATTTATGGCTATATTAGCTGAAAATGAGGTGAATACTAGAATAAAAGTACAATTTATTTCAATTGAAAGATAAAAACAATATTCTAGAGTAGAGAATAAATGAAAGTGTATCTACCATCTAATTTTAATTCGTTAATAAATAAAACTTGAATATTTAAATTTATTCTATGTATTTGATTTGATTCGCATATGTTTATTCATGTTCATTTTATATATCATATATTTTTATGCTATATAAATGCAATATACATGCATACATACACGCATAACCTGTTATGTATAAGGGACATTTGGTTAAAAGTCCATAACAATAAGTTCATCTCAAACTAAACAATGACTGGAAGTACTTTTGACACACAGCTCCAAAAATACCCTTGCATGTAAATCAATAATTATCTGATAATGTTATCAGATGGCCTTATTTGATAACATCTGATAATTTTATCAAATAATATTATTTGGGCATTTAACAATCCAAATACTAACAAATAAACTAACAGATAAAATTATAACAGAGTTATATAATAAGATAACATTATATGTTCTTTGTTGAAATAACAAAATTGATATAATAGATAAATGTTCAACATCTGTTCATTATTTTAACAACTAATTTTATATATTTGTTTTGATATCTTTATCGTTATCTGTTGCAACAAATAACATTAGCAGATAATGTCATCTTTTGCAATAAATAACAGCAAAAACTGGAACCATCTGACAAGAAAGGAGACACGGGTAAATAAGGGCAATTTGTCCACAAATAGACTTCACGCATTAAGACTTTTAAAATCATAGACCTAGCCCATTAAAACTTTTAAAATGATGGACTCTAACTCATAAATTAAATTAGTTTGTCCTTAACGGGCCAAATCAACCTAGATTTATCCTTTTAACCAATTTTTCGTATATATAATACATACATATAACCAGTACATAGTATATATACCTACGTTTCCCATCTTAGATTTCATTCCCCAACCACCATCACTATTCCCCATCTTATGGGTGCAGTGGAATGAAGAAGGATGTGGCCAAGTACGTAACTATTTGCCTCACGTGTCAGCATGTCAAGGGTGAACATTAGAGACTTGGAGGAACCCTTCGGCCCTTACCTATAATAGGATACAAATGAGAGCACATCGCAATAGACTTCTTCACTGGATTGTCAAGATCGCATCCAGGACACGATGCCATCTATGTCATTCTGAACTGCCTGGCAAAGTCATCACATTTCTTGTCAATCAAGGTGTCCATACGATGGACTCGTACAACCGATTGTACATCAGGGAGATTGTCAGACTGCACGGTGTACATCTAACCATTATCTGTGACCGAGACCTGCGTTTCACTTCAATCTTCTGAAGGAGCTTATAGAAAGCATTGGGAACCAAACATTGCCTCGATACAATTTTCCACCCCCAAATCAATGGATAGTACAAGAGAACGATTCCGATGTTGGAATATGTGCTAATCAGAGCTTGTGTTTTGGACTTTCAAAGAGGCTGAAAGAGATACTTGCTACTCATCAAGTTCATCTACAACAACAGCCACCATTGTAGTATTGAGATGGCTCCGAACAAAGCACTTTATGGACAACCATGATAATCACCATTATGTTGGACAAAAGTTAGAGAAACAAGTCTATTGGAACCAGAAATTAAGTAAAAGATACGACAAAGAATCTCAAAGTGATTCGACAGTGACTATTGAAAGTGCAAAGTTGGCAAAAAAACTACACCAGCAGAAGGACCAGACCTCTGACCTTCAATATCAGGGATCACATATTCTTGAAAACTTACCATGATGAGGAATCATCTATTTCGGCTAGAAACATAGCTTGATCTAAGATTCGTTGGGTCATTGAGATTCTACAATGAATCGGAGAAGTTGTCTACCACCTAGCCATGCCACCTCAACTTGATCGCGTTCCATGAATCCATGCTCCAAAAATACCTAGACCATCCGATCCACGTCATAAACTAGGAAAGTGTCACCATCGACACAAACACAACCTATGAAAAACAACCAGTATAGAACATTGATCATGAAAAAAAGATTCTACGAGGAAAGACCATATATCTAGTTCGAGTTCTTTGGCATCATCATAATCTTAAAGAATTGACCTGTGAACAAGAAGACGTTATGCGCACTAACCAACCCTATCTTTTTGTAACTTTTGCTTTGTAATTTCGATGATGAAATTTATGGAGGGGGATAGGTTGTAAAAATTCAAAATTTTAAATCCATTAATAAATAAAATGTTAAGTATTTGCACACCTAGAATTTATTTGTGAAGTTAATTATTCATGTAGCTACGCAATGAGCATGTGCTATTATTTGGAATGCATGCCATACATCAAGTGTCCCACGTTAGTTCCCACATACTCTCTTACACTGTAGCCTAATCCAAAAGCAGCCATTGTACCTCATGATTTTGTCCATACCAATACTGTGTAGTAATGGTCCCCATAGTCTCAACCACACCTACGAGGATTTGAGGTTTGACATCTTGTTTTAATTTATTATTTTTAGAACTTGTGATTTTGAATTTAATATTTTAATTGTGCCTTAATCGTAATAGATTGGAACGTTAAGACTTGATGCGAGGGTTATGATAGTTCAAGGGAGTTAATGTAATTAATTTAATTATGAGTATAAAAGGATTATAAAACCCTAAAATTAGTATATATTAAAAATACGCAATTTTTTTCTAAAGAGATATTTAAACCCTAAAAACTTGAGGAGGGAGAACAAGTGTCTAGATAAAGTATTCGTGCAACGAAGCCAACTAGAAAGTTGTAGAAGATGTTGAGAGTTTCGCATAGAGCCCGGAATCAACCTAGTACGTGAAGTATTCAAAGAATTTCAGATCATACAAGTCTTTGCTGTGTTTTATTCGAATAAGATAGGATTTCATGTTGATTTACATTGAGATATTGCGTAGATCATCTTTAATTCGGGGTGTGTGTGTGTGTGTGTGTGTGTGTGTGTGTGTGTGTTTATGTGTGTGTGTGTGTGTGTTATTTTTCGTGTGTGATCGAGTTATACATATTTTGTGCAGATTTTGGGATGACTTGGACAGTTAGGTTGAAGAAAGGAAGGCCAAAATAAAGTTATTTGCGAATAATAGAATTTGGAAAAAAAAGAACACAGCAATAATTTGATTTTGAAAATTTTCGTTAGGGTGGTTCTAAAACTCTAAAAATTTTCAAACTTTTACTGAACTTTGGTTTATGTGTCTAATATGTTGGGTTAAAATTTTGAAGCCTAATTCAACGTACATAATTCTACAAAAATCTGTGATTAAGCAGCAGCAGATTCGTGCTTGTTGTGCCTGCAGCTTAATCACAGATTTTATTTAAAACTAGACGTATATAGCTTCAAAAATATATATATATATATATTTGTATTTTATTTTTATCCGAATAAAATCAGTTTTCCAATTGTATTTGACAAAATAATTTTAGTGTTTCAAAATAAGGTATCCAATTGTGAATTGACACAACGGTGTCGTCCGAGCTCCGTTTTTAACCTACTACCTATCGTTTGAAAGCTTGTAGAATATAGTTTCTATTGACATTAGACCCAATACATCTATTCATAAATTATAATGCTTTAGAATTTTTAAGGTTCAACCTAATTGTATAGTTTTTTCCACTCAAGAGGCCTACTGAAAAACATAATATTTATTTTTGAATTCCCAGCAATTTCTTACCACTCGATCTATTTATGGCTACTATTTAAGTTTGAAATTAATTTTTATTGGTACATATAAGCATGCATGAATGTTGGATACTGGTAGGAGATGGTCCGATGGTCAGAGCAACCCGTGAATTCGACTTAGAATCTTTGTGATTCCACCAGTGAAAAACCGTGAAACTATGGGGTAGGAGATGGCCCAACGGTCGAAGTAGCTCATGAACTCGAATTGGGGTCTTTGTGATTCCTTTGGTGAAAGACTGTGAAACTACCGGATTTAGAGGTGACTCGACAATCGGAGTAGCCCGTGAACTCTACCATAGGGTCCCCAATGTGGGCTGCCCATGATACAAGACCCTCGAAATTATGCATGAGCCGCATGAGAGCATGATAGTTTTGTAATGTTTAGTCGATGATTTATATTATCATTATGCATATTATATTGTTGATACACGTATGCTTTATTCAACATGTCAATGTTTTCAGTATAACTTTCTACTCGAACCCCAGCTTATATTTTTCTGTAAACTAACAATTTATAGGTGATGACATGCATCTAAGGACTTAGACCTCGTGTATGAAGATGTTTCAACATGTTAGATAGAATTTATATTTTTGACAATATTTATGTTCGATGTTTAGTTAGAAGTTTTCAGACTTTGTTTATTTATTTTTTCGAGCATTGTGAGCCTATTTTGATTAGTTTATATTCAGATTAGTTATGACTGATTATTTGTTATTTGATAGTTGATTGTCAGTTATTAGGATTTATTTCAGTTTATTGGAGTCATGTTTATGTTAAATTTTGGTTTGTGTTGTTCCATTACTTATTTCATACTCTAAAAATTTGGGGTGTGACAACACCGTATAATTTTCCAACTCATCATTTTCCCCACCCTTTTATGTTGGGTTTCACTCCTTCTGCTAAGATTCACATGTTACCCAAGAAACCCCTACACCTTGCTTCCCCAATGGCCATTTTGTCTCCCTCTCTGCTCTACCTCTTCTCCTACCACTTTCCCTATCAGCTCTCCTTGCAACAACCCAAACCACCATGTTCCCAATGTTTGTCCAAATTCACTTCACAAATCAGCCAAATCATGTCGTAAGTCAGATTATATTCTTGAGTTGTGTTATGTTCTTTGAAACAAAACCTAATATAGTAAAAGTGGAGTAGAATATTTTAATGTTGGGGATGACGTACAAAAAAAACATAATGGTTAGGACCATATTGATTGGTGAAAAACCTAAACTCAAACAAACTAACAAATATGCAAGAATTAAAAATAAGCCAAAATATAAGCAAATGTACAAGACAACGATATATGTGAAAAACCCTTAAAAGGGTAAAAACTACCGGAAGGAATCAAATCACTATAATAACCATTGTGCGATTAAAAAAATAATCTATACTCATAACTATGACTCACTCACAGTTGACCCAAGATTGATTGCTGAATTCTCGTTCACCGCACCTAGTGATTAATCACCTCTGCCTTAATCCACAAGCCTTCTGAAACAAACAAAGATATGAATGAAAGTTGAATAAACCCTTTGACTATGTTGATAGCATCACAAGAAACATCTTGATCCGAATGAAATGTCAGAAGGAATGATCAAAAGACCATTAGGGCTGATTGCTGCTATTTGTTTCTGCCTCCCTAAAACTAGCCGCACTCGGCATCATAATTCAGAAACCCTAATAGAATATTTATAAATTCAATATTATCGCTGGAGCGACTTCCGGTTTGCTACCAGGGACTTTCCAATTTTATTAAGTTGCTGGGTGACAATTTGATGACTCGAGCGATGTCTTCGGAATTTGCAGATATCTTCCAAGTCTGATTTTGTATCTATCTTGAAATCCTTGGAGATTTTGAAAAACCCTAAATCGATTAGGAAAAGACTTCTAATCCAACTAGGCAACTTCTAAAAACAAGCCAAGATAATATGACTTCTAATCCAACTAGGCAACTTCTGAAAGTAAGCCAAGATAATGCCTAATAAAATACAAATTAAATTTTAATTCCTTCCATACCCTAAATAGACACTCTAATAATAAAATAAATTATACAAAAATATCTAGTGTGTTTTGACTAGGAAATTGTCAAATATCACAAATGGTAATTTGGGACCAACAATTGGAAACATGATGTACATGAGTCAACATTTGGAAATGCTAGGTAACACGGTTTACCATAGGGGTCGGGATCATATTGCATGGGAGCATCATAACATGGAAATATTAGTTTTGACTTACATGGAATACTTGTGACAATCGGAACTGGGATTTTAAAAAGGATTTGACACCATTGATATCGTCAAACACTTGTGTCAAAAATCAAAATTGTGAACTTAGGTGTTGATCTTTAGTTCTTCACACAATTTTATCTTTGAGTGCTACTTTAATTATTTAATTTTCACACATATATGTTAGTTCCTTGCGCTAGTCATTACATATCCATGTATTACTCTGATTTGGTAAATTAAAAAGTACAAATAGAAATTATTTATTGAGCCTTTTCGTTTGTGGTGTAATTTTTCTGCATTTGCCTTTTTACACCACATAACAACAATGAAGAATCAAAGTTTTAGATGGTTAAAAACAACAATTTCAAAAAAAGACCAGATTGCACCCTGGTTCACCTTGTTTAGTTTAAAACTATGTACTTTCAAATTTTCAAGTATAATTTCCTTAATTTTAGTATTTGTAATCCAACTTCTGTTTTGTCCAAGTTATGAAATTAAAATCAATTTAGTTCAGTTAATTTCTTTAAAATTTAGGAAAATTTAGGATATTACAATAAAACCAACTATCAATTTATTATTTATACTGTTTGATAGTCCTTGATTTGAATTAAAATATTTGTGAAAATTGTATTGTTTAAAATTTCAATTTGCGCACAGAAGATTAGAACATTGATGCTTATAAAATGTAAGTTTTAGTTAACAACACAATGTTTCAATAGATTTGTTTTGACTACAAGAAATAGTATAATTTGAACTCATTATGCTTGTTATACTTTGTGTGTATTGAATAGGATATATTTAAGGTAATTATTTTTGGAAAATTGTTACTTACCCTTTTCCAAAGACAAAAATCATACCCCTCTTGAACAAACGCCCCATCTTTATTCTGAAATTTCAAAACTGTCACTTCGCACCTTTGCCCATTTTCTTCCCCTCTAAATTACAAAAATATCACTCCCCTCCTTCCTCTAAATTATGAAAGTATCGCTCTCCTCCCTTTCACTATTTTCACATTGATTTTTTTAAATATATAATTAAAAATAAAATTTAAATAAGTAATAATAATAATAATAATAATAATAATAATAATAATAATAATAATAAGGAGTAATTTTTTTAAAAAGATTAAATAAATTTCACTTTTTATTTTTGCACATATTCTTTATTTTTTTTTTGTTACCAATAAAATTGAAGTTCGCAGTTAATTTTAAAATTTAGGCCACGATTAAAATTTTGAATTATTTTAACCAATAAAGTTTTTATCTTCACACTAATTTTTAAATTTTTTTATCTTCACACTAATTCTCTCTAATTTGTACTTTGTGGAGAAACCAAGCATCAAGAAAATTTATATTATTGTAAGTTAATATTTATCTAATATATTTCAATAAGTTGTCTATAATTATTCTTTTTATTTTGAAGATGAGTATGTTATTTATTTTATTGTTTAGAAATTTAAATGTTCGATCAAATAACGTGAGACGCGAAAGATAGAAAACCATCGAATACATGCTCGGACCTTTGGAGTTTTTCATGTAAATTTCTATGTCGCAAGATTCATAACAATTCTCATGATATATCTTAAATACTCGAGTTACTGGATGTGGTTGACCTTACTAGTGTACCTTGTGTTTTGAATCGCAACATGCTAATTATTTGATACGTAAATAATTTTTATGTCATGAAAATGGATAAAAAATAACATAATACAAATTCAATTTATGCTAATTGTATTTCGATAATTTGAAAACATACTTTAGGTTTGCAAAAATAATTTAAGAAAAACAATCTATTTTTTTAGAGGGAAAATAATCTTAGAAAGGAAAAAGGATCAACCAAGTTACAATAATTCTGAAATTCAACAACCCTTTATCAAAATATTTCGAGCCATGGATAATACCGAAATAATTTATTAAGTCAACGATAAGTTTTTAGTATTGTTTTGAGAATAAAATTCGAAAAACATGATCGAAAAAGATTCAAACGAGCGGTGTCGGTCACTTTTTTCTCTCTCTAAAGTTGGACACATTAGGACATGTGACGAATGTGAATATTTTTGGACGATTTAATAGAGTTTTAACTTTATTTTATAAATCAACAAAAAATAATAATAATAAAATATAAATCAACAAATATCTTACCATAATTCAACAAACCTTTATTAATATATTCCGAGTTCATGATTAATTGCAAAATAATTTTTGAAGTCAACAGTAAATTTTTTGTATTTGTTTTTAGAATAAAATTCACACGACTGGAAGAGATTCAAATGAGCAATGTTGGTCACTTATTTCTTCAAAATTGAGCACATTAGGACATGTGATGAATGTGAATATTTATGGATAATTTAGGAGACGAATCAATAATTTTAAATATTTGATGCAAAGTTAATAAAATTAAAAAATAAATAAAGATAAAAAAATATTCCAAAAAAATCACGTTTGCCTTTGTTCTTGGATTACTAACATTTCTTTTCTTCAATTTGTGTATCACATAACACTTAAAAAAATAAAAATATTTTTTTCAATAACCGAATTCGCTGTTGATCTTTAAATATTATTTTTAGTCGACGGTGAGATTTTTGGTACCAACCGGACATAGCCTTATTTTGGTACCTGAAAATACTTTTAAAAAAATAAAAAGGAGAGATAGAGAGTTTGTGGTAAATGAATGAAAAACAGTGTTTCCCTGAAATCAACTTCTTAAAATAAATAAAGATTATCAAATATAGTAAAAATAAAAAAGAGAAAAGAATATTTTGGTTTTTGAGTAGGAAACCCCCAACCCCACCCCCCTCCCATTTTGTTGGAATCGATCGTAGGTAGCGTATCATATCCCGAGCTCTCTTAGACACAAGATATATATAGCAATCGACTTTTAAAATTATACTTATATGAGAGATCAAATCTTGTTATAAAGTGAGTGCATGCAATTCAGTCCACGTTTTTAAACTCACACAGTTACGCTGGTGACAAATCTATTCAACAGTGGAAACACAGGAAAAGACCGGATAATGCCACAGCTGAATATATATGTATATATATATATATATATATGGACCTAATATTGTTGTACAAGGAAATTAAAGAGTGGATCATTTTCAACTCCTTTACGCAAAACTTATTAGCTAGAGAAAAGAGATGGAGATGGAGATGGAGCAACCAAGACTATATAGTACATTTATGCATGTCAAGAGACGAAGGAAACCCAGTTTAGTTTATTGAGACTATATATATATATATATATATATATATATATATAATATTCTCCGAAACCATGCATACTGTCAACTAAACCATCAAGGACTCCCACCCACATACGACCCTTCTCAACCCCAACCCAAATTAGCATCCTGAACAAGAAACCATGCACCACTAAAAGTCCGCATACAAGAACCAACTTGATTGTACTAGTAACAGCACCGCTAGCAGTCGCACTAACTAATTCAGCGCCTCCTGTTTGCGGGCTCCTTATGGGCATTGAAATAGACTGTCGCCACCGGCACGCCCAAGTCCAGGTGGTGAGCGAAGGCTCGGGTGTTGAAGTTGGCCCTCTGCTGCGACTGTTGATCCATTACTACAGCATCTCCTACGGGAACCCTCTGCTGGAAAAGGATAAATATGTACCTGTGGATCCCCACCGGCGGCCTTGGCCCCGTATATGCCAATATTTCTTTTCCTGCATATTGGAGTAGCTACCAATTAATTTTTGGATGCCAGCTGGACATATGGAAATGCTTAGAAACAAGGGATGCGTGCATGCAAAACCCTCTTCGTATACAATTAATCTCACCATGGAATATTTAATCTGGCCCATAATTGGGTGATTAAGGGCATAAATGGGGGTAATTTGATGCTAATTTTGAATTTTAATTGGAAATAGGAAGTGTTCCTTGCGTTTATTTTATCGGATTCAAATCTCCATACTTGGATCTGGCAGTCTACACGCGAGGCGCGTGATTTAATGGGGCGTTGCAACATTGAGAGATAGACAGAGAAGTACCCAATAACTTTTCCCTATTTTACATCAGATATACTAGACGTTGATATTCGCATGTAAGCCTTCACCATTACTTGACACTCAGTAGCCTAAAATCCACCTCTTGCTTGGCCAAGTATTGTTATAAACCCAAGAAGCTTTTCTATTTCATTCTCCGTGTTAAAAATTTTAGAATCAGAGGGAGAGCCACAGAGACAAAAGATTCAACTATTTTTCCCAATCAGTTCCTAAATCACTTAGGTTGGATATCTTTGCCAATTCTTCTATTTTAGGACTAAGGTAGACCTAATTTAATCATATTTGCAATATATCAACAAGTATTTAGGGTTAGAGCAAGAAATTAGAAGAAAACATGGCCTGAAACCTAGTTTGTGGCCCATCCGGTCGCGGATCCTATCACCCATCCGGTCACGGATATAGATTTTTGGATAGGTAGCTGGATAGGCATCCGGATGGTGTTTTAGAACTAGGCATACTTTTCTCCTACTTTGGAAGCTTCCCTAGACCTCTTGGTACATCGGATAACCATGAAATTTGACACACAGCTACCTCGATATCTTACCTAATATTTCCAATTAGAATCATGAAGTTTCAACGAACAGATTGTGAGAAAATGCATTTTTTGTAAACTGTTTGATTTAGACCAGTTCTGCTCCATTGAGTTGTAACCCATTTAAAGGTTATTTTGGACCTTGTGTTCTCCATATAAAGTGTTCCCAACATCCTAAACTAGTACTCAGTCAAATTTGGTGAACTATAGACTCCATTTGATTAGGTTCTTGAGTTGATTTCCATCGGGGTAGATTTCAGCAAATCTGCTAGGTTTTACACGAGTTATTTCAGACCCCAGAACTCTCATTTTGACTTCGTAACCGACCAAACCTTTGTACATTCACTTTAGAACATTAGTAGACCCAATGTGATTCATTCATTTCAGGTTTTGACGGGTTTGGGTATGTGATGTCAACGCCAATGTAGCAGGTCTAGGATGACCTTCTCATTAGAAATTGAAAACTTGGGATAATTATTCAACCATTACATTCCTTATTAGGAATCAATTGTGACATCGGAGTTGGTGCGAATCATTGAATTACGTGACGCAATGTGAGGTGAGTCTGAATATGCTTGTTTTACTTGTACATTTTTAAAACTTGATAGAGCATGAGAATTTGCTAAAATATAGTTAGAAACTTGTTTATAATGAAACCATGCTTACGCACTATGTATGACTATTTAGCATAAGATATCATGCTATAAACTGTTGAATATGTTAATAATGATCATGTAATGACATCACATGAACACGACAATTTCTAACCACTGGGAGTGAGACAAGCGGTGATTTGATATAAGGTTGGGTCTCACGGCTAGGTGGTATTGGATGACGTCATGTCAATATTGAATTATTATCTGAGGGTCGCTCCCTACAATAGTTCTGACATATACAATTGGTTCATTCTTTTACGATGCGAAATTGATTGTTGAATCTGACATTGATATAACCCACGGATTCTGAAAAATACAAACTATTTATTATGTCCTCAACCACGGCCCATCGACCAATTTACGAACATTGTTAATGTGCTAATGAATTGCTTATAATTGAGATTAAATCATGGCAAACCTGTAAGACTTGTATATCCAGATTCATATTAGCATTGTGCTAATTAATGTTGCTTTACAACAAACCAAGTTCCGATGCAGGACCAGAAGGACGTTAGATGATGAAAGGGCTAGTAGCACATATTTGCTTACTGCTACAGAACGTGTATATATGAGTTTTGTTGTTTAATATTGGATAGATCATGGTTGGCCGGTATCGAAGTTTGTAATAAGTACTAGTTGTGTGTGTTTTAAATACAATGAATGGTAGGTCATGTACGTTCTTGGAGTTATTTCAGTTATTTGAAATGTAATGTTTTCTCTACTCTGATAAACTTTTATGATTTAACATAGAAAATAAATAGGCATCTATATGCTCTTATTCACGTAGAGGCCTTAACAAGTTAGACTCACTGGCCGGTCACTAATCTATCCCAATTTAGGATGGGTCGTGACAAGAGTTGGTATCAGAGCCGTAGTTTATGGAATTTTAAACTTAAAACTCAAGGACATGGATACCCGAACACGATAGTTGCACACGACTTGTGAAATTATAAGTGATTTGTCCATGAATTACAAGTTATAATTATTAGCGATGGATTTACGTTATGGTATTAATAAGATTATATCTTGTTTGCCATAGGGATTTCTGATATGAGCAACAATGAAGACAGTACGAGAAAGTACAAGATCAGTGTTCGAGGGATTGAGGACAAGGGCAGTGAGCCACTAGAGACAGAGATTTGCAATCAAGCTATAGATATAGCTTACAATGAAATGAAGAAGATTATGAATGTCAAGCTCTTCTACACATACAGGATACGACAGTATCAGGTCATGCACCAATTAAATGTGGGACGGGAAGTTTTGAATCGGCTGATCTGGTGAGCCGAAAGTGAGGATTCAAGGCAATGCTGGAGCAGATGGTTAGGCAGGTGAGTGGCCGCCGAAGGGATATGGAGGGGCGTCCACGTTTGAGGTGGACAAATGCTTGAGCGGAGGTGAGATCGAGCAGAGTTCAGAAGATGGAATCAAGTAAGGTGACACGAGAACAAGAGGTGGAATATGACACCCAACCCGAGCACCCTAAGGGTGCGAATGACAATATGGATCGGGACAATAACGACGAGGACCCGAACAATTCGGGGACTCCGCAAGCACTGATAGAGTACCAAGTCATGTCTAGGAGTGGTTCTGAGGCATCGGTGAACGAAACTCAGGCTAATTAGGGTGGTGAAAGATGTAGGTTGTAAAGGAGTTGCAAAATATAAAAGTGATATGAGGATTTTTTAGGGCTGGTGTGTAGATAGATGGTAGTATGTGACTAGTGGATTTTTTAAGGAGTCGCAATCCACCAGTCACATACCATCTCCTATCTACACACCAGCCCTAAAAAATCATCACTTCACTCTCCTATTTCGCAACTCCTATTTTACAACCTACATCTCTCACCACTCCCACTTAGCCACAGGTTCATTCACCGATGCCTCAAACCCACTCCTAGACATGACCTGGTACTCTATCGATGCTTGCGGAATCCCTGGATCCAACGGGTCCTCATCATTACTATCCCAATCCATATTGGCATTCACACCCTCAGGGTGTTGAAGTTGGGTGTCATATTACACCTCTTGTTCTTGTGGCGCCCTACTTGATTATGTCCCAGAAACTCCGCTCGATCTCACCTCCTCCTCACGCTCTCCTATAAACCTTGAGCATTCGCCCACCTCAATGGTGGACGACTCTCCATATCCCTGTGGCGGCCACTCACCAACGTCGCCCTGCCTAACCATCTTACCAACATTGCTTGAATCCGACCTCACTTTTGGCCGACCAGATCACCCAATTCAAAATTTCCCTTCCCATATTTAATCGATGCACAACCTAATACTTTCACATCTTGTTTGTGTAGAAGAGCTTGGCATTCACAACCTTCTTCATTTCGTTGTACGCTATATCCATAAATTGATTGCAAATCTTTCTCTCAAGCGGCTCACCACCCTTGTCCTCAATCCCTCGGACACTCATCATGTACTTTCCAATACTATCTTCACTGCTGCTCGTATCAGCCATCCCTACAACAAGCGAGATATATTCTTGTTAATATCATAACGTAAATCCATCGCTAATAATTATAACTTGTAATTCATGGACAAATAACATTTAAATTACATATGTCATGTGCAACTATCGTGTTCGAGTATCCATGTCCTTGAGTCTTAACTTTAAAATTTCATAAACTACAATTTTGATACAAACTCTTGTCACGATCCATCCCGAATTGAGGTAGATTAGTGACCGGCCAATGAGTCTAACTCGTTAAGGTCTTGATGTGAATAAGAGTTTGTGGATGCCTATTTGTTTTCTATGTTAAACCATAAAGGTTAATCAAAGTAGCAGAAGCATTACATTTTAAATAACTGAAATAACTTAAAGGACATGCATAACCTACCATTCATTGTATTTACAAACTTCAATACTGGCCAACCACGGCCTAAGCAATATTAAACAACAAAACTTGTATATACACATTTTCTATAGCAATAAGCAAAAAGGTGCTACTAGCCCATCCATCATCTAACGTACTTTTGGTCTTGTGTCAGGACCTAGTATGTTATAATTTTTGTCTGATAGGGAGTCACGAATATCAGAAGGTCGAGATGGGGGCATATCTGTTGATTGGGGAAGCAAACAGATGGTGGAATTTGATGAAGATTGGTGAGCCTCGAATGACTTGGACATGCTTTGAGGTATTTTTCAAGGAGAAGTACATGCCACGCGTCATGCAGGCTACAAAATATTCCAAAGTTTGAACAACTCAAGCAAGGGAGCGCTATGACAGTAGCCGATTATGAAGCTGCCTTCACCAACTTA
Source organism: Arbutus unedo (assembly GCA_014822125.1). Taxonomy (NCBI): domain Eukaryota; kingdom Viridiplantae; phylum Streptophyta; class Magnoliopsida; order Ericales; family Ericaceae; genus Arbutus; species Arbutus unedo. The sequence goes on along the minus strand of JABCMJ010013698.1, from coordinate 46,870 downwards.
GTAGAGTAAGCACCACACCATATAGTACGAATGAAATTAAGGCCTGGAGATTTGAAAAGGGGCCCTCACATGATATCAGTCGAGTAGCACGACCTTTGCAGATGCCATTCTATGTTGTGGTGTTGGATCGTGTGATTTTAGTGGAACAAGATGTGGTGGAGAGCCGGAGGTATCAAGAGAGTAAGTGCTGACATACGATACCAATTAGAGGATCAAGTAGTCAGAAACGGCAAAACACAGGGGCTGGAGTAAGGGTAAAGGTAGTTCATAAGAGGCTATATGTATGCTGGATTTATGACAGGAGGCACAAGGGGGAGTGTTGGAAAGGAAGCGGGTCTAACTAGTGTTACAACTATGGGTAGGTAGGACACGTGAGACGTGAGTGCCCTTGGATGGGCTTAGGGATAAATGCGGTATCGGTGGAACCTCAGGGAGGTCAGAATCGGGGTCAAAGGCGTATAAGGAATCAGGGAAGGAGGCCAAAGAGGAATAACAATAGGCAACGTTGATAAGGGAACCGTAACAACAATGGGCAACATCAGGGGCAAGCTTATCCAGTTGTGCCTGGTGATTCTAGGAATGACGAGAACGTGGTGGCAAGTAACATAATTGTGTGTTCTATGCATGCTTATGCATTTTTTATTCTGGTTCATAACACATGTTTATATCGAAATCTTTTGCTGCTAGACTTGGTAAGGAAGTTGAACCATTAGGATGTGAGTTATTTATGACTCAGCCCATGAGTAGGGGCACGATGTGCTCTACGGTATTATGGGACCTTATAATAACAACTACTAGGACAACATATAGATGACACTTTACGAAGCCTTCTACCAGCAACCTAGTCGATCTCCCATCTGCTGGACTGAGATAGGGGAGACCAGTTTGTTAGGATTGGAGCTGAAAAGATCAAGGTGATCAAACAACAATTATTGATAGCTCGGAGTAGGCAGAAGAGCTATGCAGATAAGAGAACAAGACTGTTGACCTTCAATATAGGCAATTATGTTTTCTTGAAGATCAAGCCGAGGCGAGGCATTACCCAATTTGGCAAGAAGGGGAAGCTGATGCCAAGGTACATTGGGTCATTTGAGATTCTCGAAAAGATTGGATGGATTGCTTACCGACTAGCACTGCCACCTCAGTTAGATCAGGTTCACAATGTTTTTCATGTGTCAATGCTCAAGAAGTACATAGCATTGCCGAATCATATTTTGAACTAGGAAGATATCACACTAGACGAAGATACGATTTATGAGGAGAAACCTGTTCAGATTCTGGATCATGGCAAGAATAACTTGAGAGACAAGACCATTAAGTTGGTCAAAATTATTTGGAGACATAGGAATCTGGAAGAGTCAATTTGGGAGACGAAAAATGTCATGAGAGTCAACCATCCTGAACTATTCATTTCTGACCATACTGTATAATTTCGAAGACGAAATTATTTAAGGGGGATAGGGTATAACAACCCGATATTTTCTATAAAAAATTAAAAAAATCTATTTAAATTCAATTATCATAAGCATTGTTTGTTTTAAATTAATTTTCATAGTTAACATTTAATGGTTGATTTGGAATGCGAGTACACGCAAGAGGATAGAGTTCGCGAAGCACTAAAACACAACCCTTTTTGTTTTTCCTCAAGTCTGACTATTGAATGTAACGTCAAAACTTCTTGGACTCCTACCACTTTACTTCAACATGCATGTCTTTTCCTTTCAAAAATTACAACCCTTGGTTCACTCACCCTATAAATACACCCTATTGCCATTCATTTTGGACATTCAAAACATCAGAAGCAAATCAGCATGAGATTGAGAGAGTGAAAGAGAGTTTTGAGAAATTTTGTGGGAGACGAGTGAGGTCGAATTTCCATCGAACTATAGTCATTTCTTCGTCGGAATCATCATTCGAGGTAGTAATACTTATCTATAACCTTCGATCAAATAATATGATAGTTTAATCATGTTAAAATCATATATGTTGCATTTTGATTCGTAAACCCAACTTCGGGCGCGCGCGCGGGGGGGGGGGGGTTTGACCAGTTGCTGAGGGTGGTCGACTGATTAGTGTTGTTTTCTGGTAGATTGCTATTTTGTTCAACTTAGCCTTGAATTTCACTTTATCTATACACTAACACTTGCACAAGCATACACCTCTCGTATTAACATGTACACGAATTTCCGTGTGATTACGTGAGAGCAGGATTGTCAATCTATACATATATTTTTTTAAGTTATATCCAATTGTTTGATTCTGTTATGATGTTAGAAACTCTATGGATATTATGAGATGTTGAGATCCTGACTATGAGGTTGTGTTGTTGAAATACTGGTTGGTACAAATTCTAGTTGTTATGCTAGAAATTTGATGTTGCTTGTATACGGAAAAACTTAAGAGTCTTATGTTTAAGGCCAATGGATTGAATGGCGCTTATGACATGGCAGCAGAGGATGTCAGGGTGTTCATTATAATTGAGTTCATGTGTAGAGACTAAGTAAGTTGATGTTAATGGAAAGAAAGTTTGAAACTGGTTTGAGATGGCCCGTCCTGGCAGTGTTGTTCTGGGCGTCATCCCATATATTTCTAGCATACAATGTCTTGTTTTGGGCATCGACCCATTGTATTTATGAAAGGACCTCAACTAGGAAGTGGGTGTATTCAGTTAGAGATGACTTTACGGCCATCTATGATTGCAGCTTTGGACCCCGAGCCAGTGAGGACCAGTGTCTTGGGTGTCCTTGAGCAGGTAAAGGGGAAGTGGCTAGGGTTCTTGGTACCTAACCTGTTGAAGCTATGTTTTTGAGGACTAGATAGGGTGAAGTAGGTATTGACTTGAGTGAACAGTAGAAGATCCCTATCTTACCGGATCAATATTCAGTCGGGTACATAACCTCAAACTATGGGCTAGGGTAGGTAAAGACTAATCAATATCAACTGACTATCTGTGCTAGTATAATTAAAAGGTAAGATTGAATTTTCAAGATGATAAATCCTAGAAACTTGAATATAAGATTCATAACAAACCTACATGTTTATTTCTACTTCTTATTACTCTAATTATTTTGCTTTATTATCTGTCATATAGTTGTTTCTTAGTGTTGTTTGTCAAGTAAGTATTTCCATTGAGTTTCATTACTCATGTAACAATTTCTCTGCTCCTGACATCTCATACCAGATGAAGGAGTATAGTTGGAGGAGCAATCCAAGCTAGAAGAGTCGGACTTTGAAACAGAGGATTACAACAACACCTGACTATCGACCCCTAGAGGCTCTACTACATATTTTGATTAATGTTGTGCACTCATAAGGATATCTTCGTAATTCTTGTTGAATTTCTGAAACTATGATTTATTTTTAAGGCTTAATTACTCGGACACCCCTTAAACTATCACCGGAAATCACTTTTACCCCCTCAAAAAAAATTTGTGTCACTATCACCCTTTGAAGTAATAGAATTCGTGGTCCTGTAAACTCTATTAATAAAAATTACAAAAAGACCTAATTGTCCTTAACATATAAACATGTTTTATGCTTAATTTCTAACATCCACCGGAAAAGTGACCGACCTTGACCGGATTTGGACAATTGGACGTCCTAATCCTCCAACCCAAACCCAATTCTTTCACCTCCAGATATGTCTTAGTTGGCCAAAATCAATTGGAGCTCCAACACGTGTTCGTCCTTCCAGCCACTGCCCATTGACTCTACCACAACTGTGAACCGATCTTCGACGAAAACCAAAGGGCTATTGGTGATGATGAAGGAAAGGCAGCGGAGGAATAATGTCTTAAGTACAGTTGCATTCTCCACACGATTGGAACCCACACAAAAACTTCTTTCTAAACTCAGTCACTCTCTCTCGCACTCTCCATATACACATACATGCACATGTATTTAATCAAGAATATATTTATGAATCTCAGAGATTCCTGACCAGATTAGAAGAAGTTTGGAGCAGGGAAGCGAACCTGGGGCTACCCAAGGTTTACGAAAGTAAAAAGATGGAAGTAAAAAGTCCGGTTTACGTGGTGGCTGGGGTTGCCAATGGCGGTTAGGGGAATTGGAATTTCAAGGGAGATGAGCTGTGGAAATTGTGTGGAGATGGAGATAGAGCATAGATATGGCTTCAAATTGAGTGTCCCACATAAATGAAGCGAGAGAGAGAGAGAGAGAGAGATGAAGCAAAGGGATTGTATGTTGGTTTAGGGCTCTCTAAAGGGTAGTTTGGACTTATTCTCATATATTTTCTGTCCAAAATAAATTTTCCATTCACAAATTCACAGGAGACTAACAGAAGGGGTCAAAGTTAATGAAGGTCAGGGGGCAATAGCGACACAAATGTTTTTTGAGGGGATGAAAGTGATTTTCGGCGATAATTTAGGGGGTGTCCAAGTAATTAAGTCTATTTGTAATTAAGAACCTCTGAATTTACATATAAATCCTGATTTTTATAATTAAATGAGAATTAAAGGTTTTACATAATATTTTTGAGAAATCAGGGTGTTACAATTGTGGAGTGGGGTAATATCCTAGGAAGAAGTTGAATGCATGCATGCATGGATGCAACAAGTCATACGGAAAAGTACGCAGATGTGATAAAGCAACGAAAGGAGTAAGAGTCATCCAAGAGCTCTTTTCAGTTATACCCTATATTGAGTGAGGAAAATTATAAAGAACAAAATTTTAGTATTATTTTAGAGAAAGAGCTAAGGTTACCTTGAGCGGGACCGGTTCGACCAGGAATATCCGTCACAATCCTGGTAAGTTGACAGACAAAAATAAGGAACAAAATCCATACTGGAGCTACTTAAGCGGTACAGCAGAAGTAAAGTAAAAAGAAACAAAATCCACTATTAATTAATTCTTATATATAATTAATTCTACTCACCAATGCACCCATTCGCGCATGGAGGGTTCACTGGGACTTGGTGCATCAGGATCAGTCATCACCTAATTAAGCAGCTAATTAACATGCATCAAACATATATGTATGTATAGATATATAGATTATTGTAAATGGCGAAGCTGCATGCATGCAATTGCATGCATTAATTAAACGGATTGAGAAATTAAGTAATTACCAATATATTGTGCTAATGTTTGATTTTATACAAGTAGAGGGAGCTGGGAGAGTGAATTAAACAAACCAGAGTGTAGAGGCGATGGGGAGAACCAGAGATGGTAATCCTAGGAGGATTAGTAGCAAGAGAGGGCCTGATATCACAACCATTGGTGACATGCCTTGAATCATAGTAGACATTCATGGTCACACTTGGCACAAACATGTCCACCACATCCCCAATCACCCGCCCAACAACCAGTGGATCAACTGAGACCCCCATGATCATCATCAACACCCCACGTTCAACAGAGAGAGTGTGTGTATGCGCTCTCTCTCTCTCTCTCTCTCTCTCTGCAGATCATGAGAAGGTCGTTTATAGTTGCGAGCTTTTTCTGTGCTTAATGAGCTGCTAAACATGCACAGACCGTCAAAAAACAGAGGGAAGCCATTGTGCTCCACGTGTGACCTCTCTCTCCCTCCGTCGATGCTGTTTTCTCCTGACACGTGGCGTAATATTGAGCGTCCGTTATGATTTGAATGACTCCAAGCACAGTGGTTGTGATAGGAAAGCGTTTTTCTTTTTCTTTGCTAGGGATAGGGAGAAGGATCTCTTGTGGTGAATGAAGACAAAGAGAAACCTGTTGTGGGCCAGGGCCATATTGGTAAAGACACTGAGATTGCATTGCCATAATGGTGCATTAATTGTCAAATACTGTCGCCTAGTAAAACACAACCCTCACCACACTCATCACAATGTTTTCATCATCTAATTAGTCAATCACTCAGTACTGTATGAAACTCATATTAACCTTAACTCCACTAATGTTTTCACAACAATTAATTTATAGAATTTGCTCATTCCTACTAACATAAACTTTATCACGCATGGACAATATTTCATTCCAACAATATTTATATTTATGTATAGATATTACAACACATTGCAATATAAAATTAACTTTGGAAAAAAGTTGGTATACATCCCAATTTCCAGAGTATCTAACTAAGGTTTGGTGAGCCCTTCATCCACACCGTTGTTGTCGGCTTAGTATACTGGGTCTTCTCTCCATGCCGTAATACTTGACCGGAAATACCAAGACATAATGTACTAAGCAATAAAGACCGGTAAACAAATTCTACCCTTATAACCCAATTTATGCGTATGATAACAATGAATGATGCACAGTTATACTAAAAAACAGTAACATGTAAGTGCGATAATTGCAACGCCATAGAACATCATTGTGCATACTTCATCAAATAAAGAGGCATGTCAGAACCCATCTTCTGGGCGCCGAGATTGTACACACTTCACGCACTACACGATAAAGATATAACTCAGTTAAAGACGAAAATCAGCTCATGATAATAGTACAATCATAATGTAATGACCCAAAATTTTAAAAAATTTAAAATTAATATTTGATATTTATTCAGAGCATTTAACTACTTAATTTTGAAATTTTAAATTTTAAAAAAAATTAAAATAATAATTTAAAATAATAAAAAAATATTATTTTAATAGGTCGCTCAAGTCGAAAATAATATCTTTTGAGATTTCTTCGTATTCATGGCCATAACTTTGGGATTTTATGAATGAATAATGATTTGTCTCGAATTCCATCGATTTTAAGACAAATTATCTAATTAATTGGGGGATTTGATGGCCATTAGGATTTAGATTTAACTGGGAATTCATGGAGAGTAATTTCATAAATTAATTTAGAGTTTTATGAGATATTATGATTTTGAGTCTATATAAACCTAGCTCATTTTTCTTTCCATTTCACCAATTACGAAATTCAGAATTCAGAGTTATATATATATATAGTCCCCTTCTAATAAGGGATTCCTTATTTTGCTACGGTACGAACCTCCTATTTCGTTCAATGTGTTTAAAACATGTTTTTAAGGGTACCCGCAAGAAATTAGATCAAGCCATTTTAGATATTGTTTTGAACCGATTTCTTGCGGGTACCCTTAAAAATATGTTTTAAGGGTACCCTTAAAAATATGTTTTAAACATATTGAACGGTTCGGATCATCATAATTTGATCAAGAAATAGGAGGTCCACACCGTAGCAAAATAAGAAATTTCTTATTAGAAGCATATATATATATATATATATATATATATATATATATATATATATTATTGTGTGTTTGTTTGTGAGTTTTGTGAGTTTCAGAGTGAAGTTCATAGTGTTCTTGAGTTCTTGGGAAAAGAGGAATCTTGAGCGGAGGTTTTGCCAATTTTCATCAAATTCGTTCAATCCGTGGTTGTTTTCATCAAATTAAGGTAGGATACCTACCAACCTTAGGATTTTCATTTTCATTCTTATTGCATGTTTTTAGGTACTGTTTTAGTTTCTATCGCATTATAGGGTTTCTGTCCATACCAGAAATTTCAGATCTGGAATTTCCAGAATTCTAGAAAAAATGGTGGCTCGCTCGAGGTTGATTTTGAATTTTTAAAATTTTCACAAAAAAAAAAAATTTTAATAGATTATTCGATCGAGCTGCAGAAATTTTTAATTTTCAATTTTGGACCAAAGCTTATTTCGCTCAAGCGACCTGTTAAAAAATAGAAAAAAAATTATATTTCGGCCCCCAAATTATATTCGACCCCCTCCCTTTTCAAAAAAAAATCTCGGCCTCCCAAACCTTAAATGTTGATTCCGCCCGTGCATAGGATAGTTATTGGTAACTATCGGAATGGAAGCAGAGGTAGAGGGATCATACAATATAGGCTGAGAAGAGAAAGAAGTGGCAAGTAAAGAACTAGAGTTATGAGAAGGAGTTACAAAGAAATGAGAGGACTTGAAGAAGGTAGAGGAAGAGAAATGGAGGAATTTGAAGGACCAGGTGTAGGTTGAGGATAAGACCAAAAGAAAGACAACGAAGATGGGAGAGAAATTGGAGAAAAAGAAGTAGATTCGGTAGATGCAAAAGGTAAAACAATTTCATCCAATGTTACATGCCTAGAGATACACTTTGCCAGAGAGAGGGTCTAAACACCTGTAACCCTTAATAGTAGAGTGATAACCAATGAAAACACAAGGATACAAATTGTAGGGAGTAAGCCAAGTATAGCATCGATAGCCAAAAACTTTGAGAAAACTAAAAGTGATAGCAAAATGAAATAACAGTTCAAATGGAGTATCATTTCCAACAGACGAACTAGGCGATCTATTAATAAGATAAACAGAAGTAGCTAGGGCATCAAACCAATAATGTAATGGAATAAAGGACGATGCATTAAAGTTATGGTAGTTTATACTAAATGTCTATGCTATCTTCTTGCCACACCATTTTGATGTGGAGTATAGGGGCATGACGTTTGATGCATAATTCCAGCATTAAAAGAAGTTTCTTTATTTGATTACCAGTGCGCTCAACCCCTCCATTAGTTCTTAGTATTTTCATAGAACAATTAACAAATTTTCAGAATAGGCTTTGAGTTTGAGAAGCTTAGAAAATACTTCATTTTTGTAATGCAGAGGATAAATCCAAGTGAACCTACTAAAATCATCAATGAACACAACACACAGTCTATGGCCAGAAACAGCAGGAGAGAATGACCCCCAAACATCGCTATGAACAGTGCTATGGGCTTATTGACAGTATTATTAAACAAAGCAAAAGGCACCCTTTTGAGCATTAGCAACACGACAATTATTACACGTAGTAAAGTGTTTGCTTGTAAAAGGAAGATTAAATATTTGAGCAAGATGATCAAACTTCTCAGAAGATGGATGGTCCAATCTTTGATGCCAAATGAAGCTAGAGTCTTTGGCAGTAAAACAATTTGTACAAAAGACAAAGTGATGCAGAGTTCTAGGTCATTAATAAAGAACATGAGCATGATGCCCTTTATATATACAAAATTCTCTTGGTAACTTTGTCCTGAATGATAAAGGAATTGGAGTCAAAAGTAAAGGTAGTTTATGAAGGGAAAGAAGATTAGACTAGATATCGGGAACATGAAGAACTTATCAGGCATAAAAGGAAAGTCATGAGGAGTGGGTAAAATCTCTTTACCAGTGTTGTGAATAGGCATAGCTGAACCATTACCTACAGTCCATGGTAAGGTTTATAGAACTGAAAGTCATCCGAGTCATTAGTCATATGATTTGTTGCAGCAGAGTCAACATACCAACTGGCCTGAAAGGGAGAACCAGAAGAGGCCACAAATGCTCTTAAATTTGGAAAACAACTCATAGGTGTTGGAGGTTGAAAAACAGGGTTAAGCCTATGCCATCACTCAAAGGCACTGTGATTTCCTTTGTCCCAGACCTCACAGATAATGGAAGAACCAGCATATTGATTGGGAGGAGGAAAAACGGGACGGGGAATTGATTGAAAAGATCTTCCTCCACCTCTATATCCCCTACTGTTTCTTCCATTAATGGCTTTGCCTCTGTAAACCACGAGATGTTGTGATTGCCTCTAATAATTCTGAGAAAAGAATCTATTAGACATTTTGGTTTGATGAAGAAAACGTAGACTTTGCTTTGACATGAATAGACTCCGAACAAAGAAAGAGAAAAAACTTCATCCATGAGAGTTGTACCTCTGTGTGTACGAATAGTGGCCTTCGAACCATTATATTCTAATAAAGGAAGTCCCTCCAGAACAATGAGAATCATATCGTCGTCACTAACAGGAGAAGAAGCCAAAGGCTAATTGATCTCTAATTTGTCGAAGGTAGTCCTCCTCCATTGATCCAGATTTCTTAGAAATGTTAATCCAACAGTTCTTCAACTGGTGAATATGAGATCCAGAGAGATAAGTACACGTTTCTGTCAAGTTTCCGAAACTTCATTGCTTGATTAAAATTGAAGAGTGTAGAGTAAAATTGAAGATGATTTGGGTTTGGGATTGTTTGATTGTTGGCATCAACAATGTTCAGGGGACGATTATGACTTTAACAGAGACTTCTTGACTGATGCCTTGAATAGAGACTTGTTGAGGACGGCAGTGAATGTTCTTTTATAACAGACCTTCTCGCCCAATCACAGGTAACAAATTATTAACCAAATTAAGCACTTACCGCCAAAACCAGCAGCGGTTCTAAAGGAAGTTTACTCATGCCATGCGCTTCGCACAAGGCTTCCATAGCTGCTGCTTGCGCTCGCGGCAAATCGAACTCATCAGTAACATCTACCGAACAAAAACTACAACCCCTAAGCCATCTCCATCACAAAAAGAGGCGACCAAACAGCCATCATCATATTCGACTTCAGACACGGACATAGTGAAACGGAACAGGGCGATCTCCAACCACATGCGAAACGGCCAATGCGAGTTGGCTCTCCATATCTTCAACACCATGCCTCGTCGAAGTCCTGTTTCTTGGAACGCCATGATATCTGGGTACTTGTCAAATGAAAGGTTTGATCTTGCCCGAGAGGTGTTCCAGAAAATGCCCCATAGAGACTTGGTCTCTTGGAACGTGATGATCAGTGGTTACGTTCGGAATAGGGATCTTGGGGCTGCCCTCTTGTTGTTTGATCAAATGCCCGAAAAGGATGTTGTTTCCTGGAATGCTATACTGTCGGGTTATGCACAAAACGGGTATGTTGATGAGGCGAGGATGATCTTTGATAAGACGCCGAACAAGAATTGTATCTCATGGAATGGAATACTTGCTGCGTACGTGCAGAATGGGCGTATAGAAGAAGCCAGGTGTTTGTTTGAATCAAAATCAGACTGGCATGTGGTTTCTTGGAATTGCTTGATGGGTGGATATGTGAGGAAGAAGATGTTAGTTGATGCGAGGCATCTTTTCGATACAATGCCCATTAGAGATGAAGTTTCATGGAACACAATGATTTCAGGTTACGCCCAGAATGGCTACTTGTCAGACGCGCAGATATTGTTCGATGAGACCCCAATACGGGATGTGTTTACATGGACTGCAATTGTCTCTGCATATGTTCAAAATGGTAGAGTGGAGGAAGCTAGAAGAGTTTTTGACCTAATGCCAGAAAAGAGTTCTGTTTCATGGAATGCCATGATTGCAGGATATTCACAATGCAAGAGAATGGACTTGGCAAGACAACTATTTGAGTCAATGCCTTGTCAGAATGTTAGTTCTTGGAATACAATGATTACTGCCTACGCTCAAAATGGTGAAATTACTCATGCTAGGAATTTGTTCGACATAATGCCTCGACGTGATTGCATTTCTTGGGCATCAATAATTGCTGGGCATGCTCAAAGTGGTGACAGAGAAGAGGCTTTACGCCTCTTTGTGGAGATGCAGAGGGATGGGGAAAGGTTGAACAGGTCAAGCTTCACCTGTGTTTTGAGCACATGTGCTGATGTTGCTGCTTTGGAGTTGGGGATGCAAATCCATGGGCGGCTTGTTAAGGCAGGTTATCAGAGTGGGTGCTTTGTGGGTAATGCACTTCTTGCCATGTATTGTAGGTGTGGATGCATAGATGAAGCATACAATGTATTTGAGCATATTTCAGAGAAGGATGTTGTCTCATGGAACACAATGATTGCTGGTTACGCAAGGCATGGTTTTGGTAAAGAGGCTCTCAATGTTTTTGAGTCAATGAGATTGGGTGGCATCAAACCTGACGATGTTACAATGGTAAATGATAAATATCTAATCAAACATTTGGTTTTTTATTCTATATAATATTAGGTCATACATTGTGACGTAGGATCCAACTGTTGAACTTGTTACATTTTGGGTTTTGTGGAAGATGACGAGCGTCCACAACATATCTATACTAAAACAAACATGTGTGTGGAGGGCCGTACAGAACTCCTAAAGAAACGCTAGTACTTTGAAAAACTCGACAATACTTTTCGTACTTCTTCCTTGAACTCTTTCTACTTGCTTGATACAATGACCAAAGACCCATTACATAGTGGTCATAGATTCATCTAGATTATACACGCTCGATTACATTCATGTGTCCTCACTCATTCCAACACACGTACTTCCACATTCTTTGAATGTCCCTTGACTACATCATGTAGTGTTGTCCATTGAACTGAATTTATATTCTAATTAGTTCCAACTCCGAGTACTTACTTCCATGTCACTTTAATTTTTTTGCTCGAATTGGCATCCTGAACGTTTTAACTTTCGGAGAACTGTTGCACAGAATTGGCAATATCATACACAAGGAGTGCATTTAGAAATAGATTGGTTTGAAGCAGTTGTCAGAAAGATTGTCCTCTAGCATGTCGACAATCTGTATTTGGTCTGCTACTTTATGATATGCCTCTTTTACGAGATGACATAACAATTGAACTTTTTGGCAGCTTTCTAGGGCAATACCTAAGAAATTCCAAGGCAATAACCTTGCCTCAACTGACCTGCTAAAGTTCTCATGGCTAGTTTCAGGGAATAAGCAAGTAACCAAGCTGTTTACATACTTTTTCAATGATGTGAGGGTCTGATGTTTCTTTTCCATCATGTTCTCGTATACTTGTACATAATAATATATAGGAAACTTTTTAATTTGTGCTCAGATATTTATTCTCATGTGAACATATTCTCATAGTGGAACAAAAGTTTCAGCCATTCCATAGCTTATTCTATGTTTTTTTTTTTTCTAGAGAAGCAATTCAATGACTTTAATTCATAACAACTCTTATGTGATAAGCCCTCACTTAAGTTAGTCTTTTTGTTGGTTAGCACTAAGAAGCGCAGCAAGTTATTGGCATTTGACGGTGGATTTCTACCCAAGGATAACATATACCCGCTATGACAGGTTTTCTTCTGTCATACAAAAACTCACAGCACTAGCTAGAGTATGTTGCCACTATCACATTCCTTAAGTTACTCTTTTTGTTAGTTAGCACTACGAATTTAGTTCAATAAGTTCTTGGCACTTGACAGTGAAATTCAATAGTAATATAAACCCATATATCTTCTGTGACAGATTTTGGTATATTTTCGCCATACGGTACTTAAAGTTTTCGTTGTTAATGTTTGAACCTATGTTACCTGGGAATGCTAATACCCTAGCGAATTACGTTTTGGTATGGATGTTCTAAAACATTGTACACCTCCATTCCAAAATGCAAAATTTAGCCATCCAAAACGTTCCCCAAAGTTTTTTCCAAAAAAAAAATCAATTTATTAAGGTAAATATCTAGAGAGAGCAGAATTAGGTGGGAGGAGATGTTAAAAATTCAGTCATTATGCTCTTTGAAGTCTAACAGTGGCGTACCACAGTTTAGGCCTGTTCCCTGTGGTGTAACCCACTCTTGTTCCCATTCCCATTCCACGTATTGATCCGATCCATGTGGTAACATAGGTTTGAACCTATTTATGAGGATTGGCTTAATTTCTGCGGGTGCAATTTGGATTTCATAAGTTGTATGAGAATATCATACAGAGTTCTTAACATTTTTCCATCTCAAATTAGAAAACAGGTGATAAAAAGTTTTTGTAAATAAACATACTTATGCACACACCTACGCCCACATACATGCTGAAGTTAGTCCCCAACAGTTTGGTTGAAGACCTAACCTTTAACAATACCAGCACAAATTGTCTGCTTCATTTTCAAACCCACAACCTCAGAGTTAATAGGCTGAGCCTTAACCATTGGCCCCTGTCTGACTACACCCGGTTCAGTCGCAATTAGGCTATATTTGGTGGGTTAGATTGGATACAGGTTTGATATTTGCATCGTATGCACTTCTTTCTAGTTCGTAGCTGTAGGCCTTTTAAGTGAAAATAAGTCACATGGAAGGAAAAGAAAAGGATTTCATTTTCCACTTAATGTCAAGAGTACCATGACAGTTGTGTGATGAATTATAAGAATTGTAATCATGTGGTTGTTCTGTTTATCGGTCAAATTTTCGTGTCCACCAAAGATTGGGTGACATACTTTAAGTACGATACAATGTGCACCCTCTGATTTCTTTTCCACATATATAAAATTGTAGATGCAATGTGTGGTAATAACATAGGAAGATCCGAAGAGGCTTGATGTCCTCTCTACTTCTCACTCTTTCGTTTGGTGACAAGAAGTTGTTACTTTATCAGAAAATCATGAATGACATTTATGTTTCTTCTCTCTATGTAATGGTTTCTTTAGTTTTGACTTCTAATTTATATTTATATCTTTTAGGTTGGTGTGTTATCTGCATGTAGTCATACCGGCTTAGTAGACAGAGGCACAGAATACTTTCACTCGATGTATCAGGATTATGGCATAAATGCAAACTCAAAGCACTTTACTTGCATGATAGATCTGCTTGGTCGAGCTGGGCGCCTAAACGATGCACAAAACCTAATGAATAACATGCCATTTGAACCAGATGCTGCAACATGGGGTGCTCTCCTTGGTGCATGCAGGATTCATGACAACACTGAATTAGCTGAAAGGGCTGCCGAGGTTATTTTCAAGATGGAGCCTGAGAATGCCGGAATGTATATACTTCTCTCAAATGTATATGCAGCTTCTGGTAGATGGGGTGATGCTGTTAGGATGAGGTTAAAAATGAGGGATACAGGCATAAGAAAAGTGCCTGGGTATAGTTGGGTTGAAGTGCAAAACAAAATTCACACATTTTCTGTTGGGGATTATACTCACCAAGACACAGGTAGAATTTATGCTTTCTTAGAAGAGTTGTATTTGCGGATGAAGTGGGATGGATATGTTTGTGACACAAAATTGGTTTTGCATGATGTGGATGAGGAGGAAAAAGAGCATATGCTAAAGTATCACAGCGAAAAGTTAGCTGTTGCTTTTGGGATCTTGAATATTCCGTCAGGGCGACCAATCCGTGTGATGAAAAACTTGCGGGTGTGTGCTGACTGCCACACTGCAATCAAACATATATCCAAGATTGTGGCAAGGGAGATAATCCTGAGAGATTCCAATCGCTTTCACCACTTTAATGGTGGAGTGTGTTCTTGTGGGGATTATTGGTGATAGCAAATGGATTTAAGGAGAAGAACTAAGATCTTTGTAGAAGTTGTTCACTAATAAACTTATGGTTGGTTTGGTTTATTAACTTTTTTATTCAACTGAAATTAGGATCTTCATCAAATGGTTACTGGGGGAAATTTAGCACAAAGATTAATTGAAAAATTTGCAATCACCTGAGTGTAACTGGCATCATCTGAGGAATGGTCCGCATACAAGTGAGATTGCTCTTTCACTAGTTATTTAACCTGTGTATGGGGACCATTTGATAAAGATTCCACAATGCACTCCAAGGAACTTTGGACGTGAGTTGGTTGTCAAAAGGAGAAAGAAGCAAAAGGTGTTCTGATTAGGAAACAGGTGGGGAGGTCTGGAATCTGTTATTTTCGCATGCTGCTTCATTACCGTATACGAAAAGGCAAGCAAGCCTCTCTCGGACTTTGGCCTTCTTACCCAGATTCCATGTTTACTGTGGTTCTCTGTTTTTTTACTAAGGAGAATGTTTTTGCTCTAATGAGTTCAAAGTGACCTTGTTGAGTAAGAAAGCTGAAGGAAAGACCTTTCGAAATCCAGTTCCTTACAAGGGTTTATGCCAAACTTAGCTGTGCTTCAATGTAGTCTATATTACAAGTGACAACTGGGTGGAGCCCACACAAACACAATTTCAGATGGTTGAGAAACCCTCACTGCCACAGCCCTGTCCTAAAACTGCAGATGCAGATCTGCCCAAGGTTTCTTTTACTTCTGTTTTCCTCTGTGGAAGCAATTGGTTAGCAGTCTAACTTGAAGAAGCGTGAAGGTACATCTCTTGATCTCTATTTCTTTTTCATATATTCACTGATGCTATGATAGGAAGAGGGTTTGAGCGGTTGAGCCAACACCACCCGTGAGTATGCAGTTATTGGAATATGGATGATCAAACATTCCTTTTGATATGCAGTCGTCCTTTTGATTAGAAATTCTTTTTATATGGGAAACACTACTCAACTCATTTTGATTTTCTATCTTTCCAGGTATGATTTGGTGATTGTCTGGAGGTTTGACAGATACCCCTTGTGTTTGTATAATACAGTTTTTAAAAAAAAAATTTGCATTTTTGTTTTTCTAGGAATGATTTGTGATTGTATCAAGGTCTGATTAGAAAACCCTTTTGATGGTGTGATTCCATTTTCTTTGTTTTTTTTTTTTCTTATTTTTGCAATTTTCAACGTCAATCCATGTGATACAGCTACGTGGTTTCCTTAAAAACGATCCGGACAATGACATTGTTTTAATGCCCTCTATAGAATTGGAAGGAAAACTAAGATTTTCTATGGCTATTGGTTGGTTTTTATTGGTGCAAGATTGTGGTGGGTTTTCTATAGGCTTTCATCAGAACGCTTCTTTATTGGAATGAGCGTGTCAAGATCTTTTGATTGGGCTCATCTTTCCACAAACCGTGCCATGAATAGCTTGGATAGCTGCCTCTAGTTGTTGATCGAGCGTGGAGGGAGCTTATGGAACCAGTTTAGGCCAACTTCTCCCAAACTCATTGGGAAAACACAACAATACAGGTTCTCCCGACCAAATTAGACGAACATGGCTTGGAAGAACCACTTTATATGGCCCATTGGGTCCGTCTTGCCACTATACGAATGGAATTTTGGAGGGATGAACTTTTTGGGTAACATCTCTGCCTCTATTTCTTCTGATAACAGCAGCCAGTTGCTCAACGCCCTCTTGGTGAATTTGTGATCCGATCGGCATGCCGCAAGCTGCTAATTCAGCCATTCCCTCATGTCAGGAGGGTCTGGCCAAGCTCGGCGCACACCACTTGATGCTTGCTCTTCTTGAGCATCACTGTGGATGCCTCCCGCTGGGAGATGTCCTTCTCGTGGTTGTTCTTGGGGAACCTCCTCCTAACGTCGGCTCCCCTCTGTCCTAGTGCGTCTGTCCCATTCAACATTAGCAGGATGCGCTTGGTTTCTTTCCCATCTAAGATTCCTATTTTCTCTTTCCACCCTACGTAAATAGGGCCTCATCTCTTCTATTTCATTGTCCCTGGCTCCGCACCTTTCTCGGTCACTTTCTTCCCTATTATGTTCATCTCGTGTTCTTGAGCGTGATCCTCCATGGGTTCGGGATCTTGTCCATTCACCATGGGGGGCCAGAGGCTTGTTCTCTAGTACTACTGGAGGTGCCAGTGGTGGCGGAGGTGGATCCACACGTGGTGGATCTTAAATCTGTTCTTCAAGTAAATTCCCTACGAATCCTATAGGGAGAATTTTTGGTATATCTTCTCTAGGACCCTTTGGCTTGTTGGGAAGAACCAGGGGCAGAGATCTAGACTTCTCTTTGTCTGTGGTTTCCTATGGTATATCTTCCATGTGCTTTTGCCATGAGATCTTAAATTTTCCATAAATTGCGCCAATTGTAGGTGGGGTGATTTTCTCAATCAAGCGGAAAATTAATACTTCAAAAACTAGTAGGAAATTACATTCTCTCTCTTGAAAATCTTGTGGTCCGCAAGACAATAAACTGTCAAAGAACTCATTGCAACTATGGCCGGATGACACTCTGATGATTAAGTCAGAATGAAAATCACAAGAATCTCTCTATGCAATAGCTAATGTTCTGTATTGGCGTGTGTTAACATGTCCCTTTTCACCATGGCTCTGCTCCTTTATTTATAGACTTTATGACTTAATCGTCCCAATCTTTTTGCAACTCTATTTCCTCATTAGAATCGAAGTATGGCTACCTTCTGATTGGCCACAAAGAAATAAAACCGATATGGACTCTTCAGAGAATTATCTTTTACCATTAGGTTTCATTTAAGCTCAAATTTCTCATTCTAAATTGAATCGACCTAAGACTATTTATCCTCATCTGATTAGAACATATTCCGAGATATTCGGAGTTCTGCTTTATCTCCAAATTGAAATTGGTAACCGCCCTCCTTAGGATAACAACCTCCTAAATTGCTTTCCTCAGGTCAGTTGTAATATGAATCGCCCTTATCAGGTCGGCTGCTCACCGAACTACCTTTCTCAAGTCGGCTCTATTCTTACAAAAATCGGCACACATGCACGTGCACAATAGCTCTTTGTTGCCGAATTGAAATAATTATTTAAGAAAACCTTCAGAGGGGAACTCTCTATGTTATGTTTTAGTAGATTTCGTGTTCCATGGACAACACTTTCTAAGATTTCTATTTATAATGAATGAAGACGTCATATCTTATGCTTGGGATAGTTCTTTAATTCGCGTTCCTTTATTGAAACGCAAGTCGCTAATAATTATTTCAGTAAATGCACATCTATAAAGTTATACACTGTTTTTCATCGTCTAATTAATGGGTAATAGTTATTCACATAATTTTCAGCTCTGCCCTCCTAGGCTTTTAAAATATCGCTGAAAGAATTTATATGTTCCTTCCTAGTGCACTTTTTTCTTCCAGAGAAACTTTTATCTTCTTCGTCAGTTTATATTTCTTTAAAGACCCACAAATATCCATACAAGATTCTGTTGGGATTCGAAGGACAATCAGGTAAGATAAACAATCCAGAACCAAGTAGAGTGATCAGTCGTATTCGAGGCGGCGGCCTTAAAATTGAGAGTTGGTGAAGATTCACAGAACGATATTCTAACTGAGCAAACTGCCTTGCCAAAAATATGTATGTTTGATATAATCGAGTTCAACCCGACACCCAGCGTAGCTGGTCAGGTCAGATACTCTATTCTATAGCGCATGGACCCTATAAGCCGGGCCGAAATGAATCATGACCGAACGGACAGCCTTGTAAAGAAAAAGGAATTGAGCAAAGCAATCCGAATTCTGCCGATCAATGATAGTTTACAGCTGAGCGAACCACTTTGTGGAAACACGCAATAGCAACAATTGATAACTGATTTTGGCTCGGAGCGTAAACTGATAATCTAGGCAATGCCCTAACAGAGATTTTTCAAAATGGTCTATCCATGCAACCCATGTAGAACTAAGGGTTATCCGTCAAAAGGCCAATTCATGCAGACATTAGAGAGTGAATAAATATGAACGACAAGACAACTGAGTCGAAAAGCTTGTCAACTCATTAGGAAAATTTATGTACATCTGCACCCATTTACAAAAACAGAGGAGAGGGATCCAAAAACAAAGGAAAAGAACAAATAGAAGACACAAAAATTTAACGCTAAGAGGCATCATCACCATCATCCTCAGCCACACCAAAAACGTTCATCTTCTTGGGAAGTTGCTCTGGGGGAGTGATGTTCATCTATTGGCAGGCCAGCGCATACCCTCTTTGAAAACTTTTATTCAACAAAGGGCCTAGCTGGTCAAGATAACTCTCAATGAGATTCTTCTTTTGTTGTTCCTGATGGTTATTGACTATCAACCTCCTCTCTCTCTCTCTCTCTTCAATATTAGATCTCTTCTGTTCAAGTTTAGCCTTCTCTTCCTGAGCCAGGCCTTCTCTACATCAAAGTTGGCCATCTCCTTCGAAGCCTTGGCCTTCAAGACTTCAAAACTGGCATTTTCTACATCGGCTTGGGAGAGTTGGCCTTCTCAGCCTCCATTGATGCTTTAGTGGCGATCAGCTTCACCTCCAGGGAGTGTTCCTTCTCTTGAGCAAAACAAGGAGACAAGGCATCTCCTCTCTGCCTAGAAACTTCCTCAAGCCATGTGTCGACCACAATGCCCTCTGCCGACATCTACAAAATAGAAACCAACTATTAATAGAAATAGCAAAAGTAGAAAAATCACGAGAAGGATTAAAAATACATTATCATGTAACTGCAATAGCAAAATCGAAGGAAGAGTCCATCCTATTAAGCTCTTCGGAATATCTCGCTAGGTGAATGTCGCTCAAAATGGAAAGGGAAATCCCATGGCTCTCAAAAACAGAACTAGTCAGGGCAATATGACGTCCCTTAAACAAAGGGTGGATGAACAAATCACCTTTTGAAGGATCGGCCCCTTGAAATTGATTTGTTGGATGGGGAACATTTTGGGGATTGGAGCCGACTTGAACTCCTAAATTAGACGTCGGAATGTCGACTCAAGCCCTCCTCAGAGGAGGAGGCTGACCAAGTGCAAAGAGGATATCCTGAGTGATGTTCTAGCCCTTGTGGGAGGTCCGCAGCTAAAATATTCCCCTCAGCATGATTCGTTTGGTGATCGAAGGGAGCAGAAGAGGTGGCATACGAAATAGGGGCAGGGGCAGCATCAACCCCGCCTGTTGCAGAGATGTCATTCCACGTTCTTCCTGGCCGGCGATAAGTCCCCTTAAACGTTGTCTCATGGCCCGGCTGAAGTTTATGCTTCTTTCTTTGTATGTGCACCCATGTCAGCCATTTCCTAAATTTCTTGGACAGAATGGGCAAAATCATTGTTCTCCTCGGATCCTTGAGGGCTCCTCTCAGCAGATGGCTCTCCTGAAGAAACTTGAATTACTCTCGCCCCCTCAACAACCTCCGTGGACCGACCAGAATGAGTGTGAGCACGTTCGAATGAGTCATTAGAAGCGGAAGAGTCGGAGTTACTATCAGAGGACTCCCGATCAAAATTGGCAGCAGAAGCTTCTTCGTCAAAATGGTCGACATATGGTTCCTCAGAGTTAGAAGGCTCAGGAGAAGGGGGAGGGTCACAGGGGGTAATGTCCAACTAGATGGAACCACGTCTCCAGTAAATGATTAGGCCCCCATTATTGCCAATAGGGAGAGGCCCTCTATAGCCGTGAAAGTAGAAGCGGAGGGATTGTAGTTCAGTAAATTGTAGGCACAGCGACCGCAGCCCCTGGGGCCTTCAAGGTCAGTATATGCCAACGCTTGATCAACATCGTCAACAACGAAAGGATTGGTACCTACGAGACTCCAAGCAGTGGCAACGCCTGAGAAGAAAAGACGACAAGGTATAATAAAAACAACCACAAAACAAAAGAATGAACAGAACAATGAAGAGGAACCTTAACGAGAGCCCCCTCATCGCAAGGAACACACTCGGTTTTCTCACCCCTGACTATGTACTCCTATTCCCCTGATACTTCAACCAAAATAGGATCTATGCCATTTGCCCGAGGACAGAAGGGTTGGGCCTAAATTAGATTTCCACTACGGGTCTGCAGAAATTATCTTTGGGGCCTCCACGCACCCACTACCCCGCCAGGCTTGTGTGGGGCTAGTTTCAAGAAATAGCAATGGAGAATCGCCGCCACTCCCATGTTAGTGCCCAAAAGGGCATTAATGCTATAGCCCTCAACGGTACGCGATAAAAATTATCGACGCCCTGCAAAGGAGCAATCCTCCAAAAGCACAAAGCCTCTAGAATGAGGGGATGAATGGGAATAAGGTGGAATCATTATCGGCAACAAGGGCTGGGGCTTCGCCTTTCTCTAAACGATGTACTACTATGTCTTCAGGAATCGCATAAATCTCCCTAAATCTTTCCCTACACCCTTCAATGAATATCCTTCGTAAAGTAGTAGCCACCGAAAAGGCCAATAGATGAAATCGGCACTTATAAGAAGTGGAAAACAACATAAGCAAAGAATAGAGAGTGCTCGGACAGTGAAACAAAGCAAAGCCCAGTAGGGGTTCTTATTTATAAGAAGGAATTGAGTGAAGTTTGAGAAAATTTTCGAGGTAACCTCCCAAACGCGACCCAAAAGGCACATCGCATTTAATGTTGTTGGCAGCACGTGTATGACATCAAAGCAAGAGAGAAAGAGAGTCGGCCTACCATCTCGGCAAAATTAGCTCACTGCCACTCAAATCTCAATGGCAAGATAGCATAACAACACGTTAAGGGACAATTGTAAGGGCAAGTAAAATTCGAGTAAACAAAGTAAAAGTAGAGCTTGCCTAGCCGACTCAACCATGAGCAGAACCTCAAGCCATAAGCTCAGCCTGGCTACTTGTCACCTATCAAAGCCAGTCGAATATAGCTAACCCATGATTTGGGCAAGTCATTAGTGTTTAGGTCAGTCTATGTGAGTCAGTCCAATTACGTCGATCAATCTTATGATATGTCAAATCAATCCACGATTAGAAATGACTTTTGTATAGAATGCACTCAATTATGTACAGCAAAACACTCCACCAATCCGTATAAATAAGGATAAAGACTATTGAAAAAGAGATCGATCACTTGGAATAACTTGGAATAATTGAGCCAAGCTAATCAAGTAGGACATTTCTAACTATTTTTATATCAAAATCACTGCAAGCCTTAACCTATATATAAATTTTCGTACATATATTTGTGCTCAAACGAACTTTAGTTCTACAAGTTGTCTCTCGTTCTAGTACTTACTTAACCATCGAATAATAGTACGGCTATTAGCCGAAGCACCTTTGAGATCGAGAAGCAAGTGGAACAAATTCCGGTCAACTCATTCAGCTCCGACAAGACTCTTGAGGGAGTCCGGTAAAATATCACCTCACAAATCTAAAACTAAATTTTGTCAAAGGGTAAGGTCCCAAGAATAAGACAATTCTCAGCCGTCCATTTATCTAGTTAACTTTTCTCTCTAAGCAAAAATTGCAAATCAAGTAGGCATTTCAAGTTATCGCACATTCTGAAGTTATATTCCCAAGAATAAGCCAATTCTCAGCCATCCATTTATCTAGTTCACTTTTCTCTCTAAGCAAAAATTGCAAATCAAGTAGGCATTTCAAGTTATTGCACATTCTGAAGTTATATGGGATCAAAAGCAAATCTTTCTGCAAGTTAAATACGCTATCAGAAAAGGTAGCAAGTGCTTCATCGTCTCTTAAAACATGGAAATTGGTAAAATGGCTTCTAAGCCACTCTCTACCTTTATCATTGTCTGCTCATCCACTTCATTAAATACAAGGATTTCGCATCTCCACAGCATAATAAGATCATTGGAGAGTATTTCTGCTTACTAGTATTGTTACAACACAAGCAAACTATAACAACAGTATGAATCCTCCTGTTAGCGTCTGCACGAACCAAAGAAAGAAATTTGATGCAGGTCATCATGAACCACCGGTGAAGATAACAGGCAGAAAAATGGGGTGGGGCATAAAATGAAGCCATTGAATCTAATCGAGTTATTGGAGCATAGTTTGGAATCAGACATGGAGGGCTGCTGCCTTTTGCGACAGCACATCAACCTCATGGTCAGCAGTCGCTTCTTCCTGTGAAATAAGATCGGATTAACATAACCCAGAATTGTAGTTAAAGTAATAGAGAACCACAAAACATTAAGTTGTAACTGAAAACATCAAATTGTGCTAGGAAAAATGTTATTTAGCTATTTGAATAGTGCAATTGCATCGTTACAACTTACATGCAATTAGAAGTGACAAAAATAGTAAAACAATCAGAACAAGTTTTTCTTAATTTTATTTTAGCATGTTGTACATCTTTGTTGTCATTCCATCAGTGAATAAAGGTGTTACAGCAAAAAAGACAGCAAGAAAAGTAGCACCCAAGCATACCAGGTGCATATAGAAGCTCTCTTATTCTAGTTATGTGAAATCCAACCAACCATTAGAGTTCAACCTTCTCTTTCACCCGTCAAAAAAAAAAAAACTTCAAAATCTACTTTCCAATGCAACCCAAAATTCATTACCCCATTGAATTCCAACATAGCATCACCTTCCCAGAAAAAAGGGAGTCAATTTCTACATAGCACACTATTTCTCATTTTTTCCCTGAACATTTTTATTGGCGAGAATGTGTCTTCTATTTATTAACATTCAAGTATTGGTTCCAACGATGATGCTCACAAAATGAACAAATATCAGCAAAAATTTGATGCAACGGATTACCTCTGAATCTTTTCTTTCTTTGACGCCAATACACTTGGAAGCGCTAATACTAGCACTCTTTAATAGGCTACGAGCACTGTAGTTTGGCTTGCTCAGTCCGTCTTGTACATTCACATTTGCATGTTCTGATCCATGGGATTGACTCTGAAGGGTGGAAGCAACGGATGCCACAATTTGATTTTCATCTTCATTATTCTCAGAAGTTTCACCCTTGGCTGCACTAACCCGTTCTCTGAAGAAAGGAAAGACAGGTGACACATATAAACACACCATCAAACTAGTAAAATCATAAGCATATGAGGACAACAAATATGCTTCTCAGCTTACAATGACAGCTATCAGAACTGCAGAAACCAGCTTCAGCAAAGAGACCAAGAACATGGCAATACATGAATTGTGGAAAGTCATGGAGAAAAAATACTGCAATATATGCATTATGGAAAGATAGTGAGAACAAATGTTTGGACCAGAGGAACCAATTTTGTGAACTACCAAACAACCAACCGTAAGAAGTATGGATACATCTACCAGCATCATGTATCTATGGTCAACACGTTTCGGCCACAGACACGACATGTTTCAGTCACAGACAAGACACTCTGCTCTCCGTACATGTCGGACATGCCGAAAAACGTGCCAGCTTTTCAATTAATACGTTTTGATCGGACATGCCAGGACACGATGACGACATGCTAGGGACACACTATGGGGTCCAAATACTACTTTAAAAAGTTCAGCCAAGGTCAAAATTGTCATGGATGCGTAGTTCAGAAATGCTTATTTCGCGACTTTGCTTTGTCATATTTCACAATCTCATTATTTATCGGTGTTTCCTATCTTGATTTGGCAGAAATAATGTTCTTGATTTCAGATGAATTTACAAAATATTTATGTAGTAATTTTCAACGTGCCCAAACGTTTGTGCCTTGCTTTTTGGGAAATTAACGTGTTTGCACATCTGTGTCGTGTTATATCGTATCTGTGTCCCAAGCCCGTGCCCCTCCCAACAGCCAACCAACAACAATAGCAAGACATTTGAACATCTACATTCAACACCTTACCTAGGCAGTGAAGCATGCTTCCTTTGGAGTGGAGTACCCTTTTCACCTTTACCATAATGCTCCTCAAGATGGGCAAACTGCCGCTTGAACCGATCAACACCACTGGAAGGACAGGAACAAATAAGATAGGTGACAACTCTGTAACTTTTAGCTAAAAAGCATTTTAAATAGAAAGAAGGCACCTTCTGTAAACAAACCAGTAACATGTATACTCAATTATAGATAGGCAAAAGAAGTGGAAGCAGCAAAACTGTAAAAGGAAAAATGTGACATTGTAGAGCCCCAGAACCTCCCTCCTGTCATCACCAACAGAGTAAATAAAAGATCTGTTGCAAGCAAGACTTCTGAATAAAGGTTTGTTGCAGGGAAGGACATCATCTAAATTATTTGAACCAAAGGCTCATTTGGTACAAAATGAACAGAAGGATATGAATCTCTCAGGAAATGAAAGGTCCAGGCCAGTTCAAGAATTGTGGATGAGAGAGGCATAAGATTGAAAAATTAACAATGGGGTTAATCCACAAAATTAAATTTCACAGAGGCCACAACATGAAAGAGTGAGTGAACCGTAAGTTCTGCAACATGTAAATTATGACCTTTAACTAAGTTAGATTAACTTCCCCCTTCTCTTTAGCACAATTTGATACTGTACAAACTCGATCCCTCAATGGATGCTTACTTGGACATCAGGCGAGTTGCTTATATTTCCTTTACAATTACCTTTGCTTTTTGGTAAGTTTTAACTTGCAGTCTCATGGTTCATGGAGAAAAAGCAGGCGTTAACTCTTCTTAACCAATAGAAAAAGTGGGGCTGAGGCTGTCTATCTGATGCAGGACGATCAAGGACACATTAGAAAGAGAAGAACCCTAAGCATCTCCCCGCCTAACGACCTCTAAACCCTAATGGCATCCCCATGCCTAGAGAAATAATGGCATCCCCGTGCCACAATCGTTAGCCTTCAATTCATACCATCACCAACTAAAACATGCTAGGGTCTTGTATATAGGCTTTATAAATGGTAGCAAACAGATAAGGATAAAGCTAGCCTAATAAATCCTATCAAACAAGAAAACTCTTAAATAACAATAAATTTGTGAATGAGTTGTGAATACAATCTGTTAGGAGTTGTGAATGAGTTAGTATCAGAGGGAGGATAGTTTGGTCATTGTATTTCGTCCCTTCTCTATACAAATAATATTTATTGTTACATATTGTCAAGACTATAAGTAATGTAGTTATCCCTCTCTATAACAACTTAAGCTTTTAGAGCAGGCAATAGATCATATGATATCAGAGCAGGCAATAGATCATATATTCGAACCTCACTACCTACCTAGTGATTAAAGTAGTTGCACGTGTTTAGCCCGCTTATGATAGAGAGTATGGCTACACGTGAGGGGGTGTTTTGAGAATATAAATAATATCCCTCTCTCTAATTGTCTAATAGATATGTTTACCCTATACCCTTTTCTATTTCTCAATAATATCACGATATCAGAGCTGCGATCCACTATGCCCTTTATTTGCCACCACCTACCTTTGCTCGCCTTCATCGATCACCCTCCCCACCTCACATCCCCTCGTTGATCAACCCCTTAACCCCGGCCTCCCCTCGTGTATCAACCCCCTAGTTCGCTCTTTGTCCTTGGTTTGCTCTCTGCTCATCATTGTTCTTTATTCGTCACTGATCCCAGTCACCGTTGCTTGTTAAAGTTTTGCTCCTTATTGTGAGGTGTTCTATTTGAGATGGCTTCTATTTATACTTCAACTATTTCTAATATCTTGTTGTCTATTATCTCTACGCGTCTTTAGCTAAGGCTATTAAGGTGTATTCATTGGGTAAGATGCAATTTCATTTGTTAATTGGATGACTACAGATGCTTGAATTCGCATTTAGTTATGGAATAGTATGGAGCCTCAAATTAGTGGTACTTTACTTTTCTTACCTACAGTCAAGGTTGTGTTGCATCAGGCTCAAGAGTTGCATTCCAATGTCAATAACCACGCAGGACTATGATCTTCATCAGACTTACTTTTATCTTGCACTTGGTGAGTTGTCTTTTGAAGGATTACTATGCCAAGTTCCGTGGTATTTGTAAGGAGCGCAATATTTGCAAATTGATCTCTACTTATATTTAGGTTATTTGCCGGTGTGAGTCTATGCATATGGCTTGATTCTTATCTAGTCAGCCTTCGTCGTGCGATCCTATTTGCTACCAACTTCTGGAAGCTCGAGACTTGCCTCTCTCAATGAGGTAGTCAACTGCCTCTGTCAAGGTTCTCTACCTGATATTGGTTATGCTACTCGGTTGCCCCAGATCCTTCTACTTTAGGCACCACAATCTTTAGGGGTGCCGTCTCTCGCAGCTTTTTAGCCATGATAGTCAGAAGTCAAGAGGAGGTTGTTGTAATTTTGGTCGTAGATGTTGTGATTTTGAGCGTAATTTGGATCGACGGGATTATGCGCTAACATGGTTGAGGGCCAATTCCTCAACATTGCACTTATCGTAATGGAGATAATCATGCGATTTAGTTCATGGTCACCCTTCTACATCAAGTTACTAATTACTTTTTCTGAGGATGGTAGGTAGCACTCTTCTAGCTCTGCTCCTCGTGTGGTTATTATTCCAGAAAATGAGTACAATCGCCCAGTTTCTACACACAATTCTTTGATTCCATCTTCCTCCACTCCCGCGTTCGCTCAAAAAGGTCCACCTTTTTCAAGTCTTGTTACTAATCCATTTCTGTTGCTTCTGATTATATGACTCGTGTTTCTACTGTCATGTCTGGCCATCATTCTTTTAGGAAAACTTCTCATGTCACCTTGGGTTGATGGTTGCACTAGTGATATTGCTAGTTTGGGTTTGGTAAAATCCAGTGCCCCCTTAGTTCATTATTGCACTAGCGATTTTATTGGTTTGACTTCGGTTAATTTTAATATGTGGTTATCTTTGAACTCTATTTTACATGTTTCTTGTTTTTCCTTTAGTTTTAGAAACTGCCAGTAAGCTTTCCAAATACATGACTTTCAGAATCTCAACTTTTCTTGATTGTTGTATTTTCTAGGATCTCAAAATGGGTAGGACAATTGGTGGCAAAACTGAGTGTGGTGGCTTATACTACTTTGCCAACATCAAGCTTCCTAGCTCTGTTGCTCTACAACCCTATGTTTCAACCTACCAGCATCATTGTCATCTAGGTCATCAATCTCTCCAGAACATTAAACATGTTTCCATTGTGTGGTTGTGTCGAGGTTGTTCTATGTGAAGATAGTGAGTTAGTAATCATCGTGTTTCCTTTTCCCGCAAGGTATAGAGAGTAGTATGTCAAGTCATTTTTATTAGTTCATTCTTATGTTTGGGATCCTATGCGTACTTTGTCCCCTTTTACTTATTTATTTCGTTATCTTTATTGATTATTGCTATCAATTTACATATGTTTATCTTGTGAAAGAGGACTCAAAATTATACTCCAATTTCAAGTCTTCTTATAGGGCAATAAAGACTCAGTTTGATTTTCCTCTTTGTTTTTCATTCTGATAATGCCCAGAAATATTTCATGGTGTCTAGTCCACATTTCTTGGTGACCATGGTATATCCATCAGTCTTATTGTGCTCGCACTTCCCAGCAAAATAGAGTTGTCAAACGCAAGTGGCGCCATTTGTTAGAGATCACACGTGCTCTCTTATTTCACATGCAAGTACCCAAATTTTTTTGGAGCAATGCTGATCTTACTACTGATTATCTTGTGAACAGTATGCCTTCTACGTCTCCTATGATCACTTGTCCCCCATCTCTTCGTGCTTTTGTTACTTTTGTTTTGTCTGTCTTTGTACCTAACATTGTTCAGGAGACCTTGTCTATTTTGGAGTGGCGGCGAATCTTTTTCTATGTTAGTTGGGAAATACCAGCAAAGGTAAAGTTCTTTCTTCATTCACTTCTTCTTCATATCTTTTATCTTTATCTTTCCACTGATGGAAAAAGCAAAGAGAACTATGGAGAATGAAATGTCAGCTCTACATCACAACAAAACTTGTTGATTCCTCTTCCTTTTGAAAAAATCATTTTTCGTTGTCATTGGGTGCTTACTGTCATGTACTGTCCTAATGAGTTTGTTAAGCACTATAAGGCTCATCTTGTTGCCAAAGGCTACACTTAGACTTATTAGGTTGATTATGCGGAGACTTTTTCTCTTATTACTAAAATTTGCTCAATTCGACTTCTAATCTTCCCTATTGGTAATCTTGGTTGGCCTATGCTTCAATTGGTTTATCAAGAATGCCTTCTTGCATCGTGATCTTCATACGAAAATCAACATGGACCAACAACTTTGGTTTGTTGCTCTAGGGGAAAGTAATCTGGTGTGTCATCTTTGCATGGGTCTTGATGGCCTTAAGTAATTTCCTAGAGCTTAGTTTGGCAAGTTCATTAATTCAATTTTGAGATTTAATTATCATTGTTATTCTGATCATTTTATTTCTCTCCCACATCTGACTAGGAGAAATTACTGTTAATTGTATGTGAACGATATTATCATTACATGTGATGACCAAAGGCATTGATGAGTTGAAGAAGTACTGACAACATCAGTTCCACATCAAGGACTTGAGAAGATTGAGATATTCCTTGGGCATTGAGGTGGTTAGACCTAAGAATGGAATTAGTTTATTTCAAAGGAAGTATGTGTCTGATATTTTGGAAGAAACTAGTTTACTATGATCGGGACCTATGGATACACCACTGGATCCCAATATCAAACTCTCTGTAGATTAGTGGGAGTTGCTACCTAATCTTGACCAATATCGTCACTTGGTGGGTATATTGAAGAATTTTACCATTCCATGTCCTGAAATATCGTTTGTCCTGAAATATCGTTTGTTGCTTGTATGGTGACTCAATATCTTCCCATTACACATACTCATAAATTGTTTGTTGTTTGGATGGTGAGTCAATGTATGTCACGACCTCATCTTTCACAATGGGAAGCCATTGTTACAGTTGTACGTGATTTGTTTTACTAAGCCAATGATCATATGCATATTGAGGTCTTCAATGATTGAGATGGAGCAGGACTCCTAATAGGAGATCCACTACTGGATAGTATGCCTATATGAAAATCTTTTTAATTGGAAGAGCAAGAAACAAACCATTGTTGAAAGTTTTAGTGAAGAAGTAGAATACAAAGCCATGCCTCGCCCTAAATGAGAGATTGTTGGGGGCAATCCTTTCTTGAGAAAATAGGTTTTTGGTGTGCAATGGCCTATGAATATAGATGGTGATAATCAAGCAGGGACTCATATTGAGATAGATTTTCATCAGGTTCACAAAAAAAGTGGATAGCGGTGTGGTAGCTACTTTTGTGATCACATGTGATAAGTTAGTTGATATTTTTATAAAGTTTCTTTGTACAAATCATGATTAGAGTTGTTCTGCAATAAGCTAGGTCTCTGTGATATCTACTTTCTAGTTTGAGAGGAGTGTTATCATGAGTTAGTACTAGAGAGGAGGGTATTTGGTGATTGTATTTTGTTTCATGCCTCCCTAAATATTATTCATTCTCTTATACTTCTTTTTCATCATCAGTTTCCACCAGTGAGAAGAACTCAATGCCAATAAGTTTGATCCAATAATTGAACTTCAAGCTTCTCCAAATTTGCTGATTTATTTCCTTCTTTTTTGGTATTGTGCGGGCTACTAGATGCAGGGTGTCAGCTGTAGATCCGTGTTTTACTACAAACTTGTGTGGTTGCAAGCTGATGCAGTTGGATCTGTGCTTGCAATCTCTAGTTTGATCACCAATAATGGTGGACCAACAGTAGGGAAATCTGACTTATGTGGAGGATCAGGTGTTGACAATGAAACGGTGAACTGTGTGCATACATGCAAACAAGATCGATGTTTGATTTGATACAAAATTGATGCAAGGACGGTCGAAAACAAGTTAGAAAGAGAAGAACAACAAGCATCACGTGCCTAATAACCCCTAGCCATCCCTGTGCCTAGAGAAATGACAGCATACCAGTGCCAAGAGCATTATTAAAATTCACTTAACATCATCAACTTACTAAAATATCCTCGGTAGAGTCCTTTATATAGGCTGCACAAGTAGTAACAAACACATAAGGATAAAGCTAACCTTATAATTCCTATCAAACAAGATAACTCCTAGGTACCAATTATGATAAATCCAACTAACAGACAGTCTACTAAATATCATTATTTAGTCCTTGTTCTTCACCACTATCTATTTACCTCTCCCAAACCCTTTTGTAAGAAGAGCCTACTGCAAATGGTACAAGTCACATGGCCTATTAACTTAGTCTCTTATTTAACCTGTTTTGTAAAGCCTACCACCAAGAACAATTAAATATGTTGAGAGAGGAGGAGAGCGAATGATCATCGGAAAACTTAATGAGTGAGGTTATTGGAGAAAAATAATGCTTGGGTAGTACTTTTTGCATCAACAAAAGGGGGTAGGCTATTGGTTTGACAAATTCAAGTGTTGAGCATTGGCTTGTGGAACAAGGA
This sequence comes from Arbutus unedo, assembly GCA_014822125.1. Lineage (NCBI taxonomy): Eukaryota > Viridiplantae > Streptophyta > Magnoliopsida > Ericales > Ericaceae > Arbutus > Arbutus unedo. Next base: position 15,523 of record JABCMJ010013698.1, on the reverse strand, counting down.
AATTGTACATACGGGAAATAAAAATGCAAAAAGAGGCCAATACCGGGAAGAAAAAGGCAAAGATAAAGAATAAAAACCAATACAAGCAACATCATCTCTAAGCTAATAAAAGATAGATCTACAAAGAGTTCGTGTTGCACATGAAAGCTCTTCAGGCTATAAGCTTTACTAAGATGGAAGACTTGATTAGGTCAGACATTCAGTTGTGTGCTTCGGAAGCACAAAAGTTCTATTCCAGCAAATCATTGGGTGATAAGGTTCTTGGAAAGGGTTAACAGGAACGTTTGAGCAAGAATTTGCACATCTCAGGCTTTACCCATTATCCAGCCTCTCTCCTTAATAAAACATCTTTTATGGAAGTAAGTAAAAACAAAAAGTAGAAAGAAAATGCAGCGACATGGTTAAGCGTTCAGTCACCACAAGCAAAATATGACTTAGCCTTACGCCTGCAAAAAGCAGAGAGAGAGGTCTCATAATCTTTAACTGCTTTGGGTTGGCTACACATATTTTTTCACCTCTGCTTTATTGGGAAATTATGATTAATCTATAAGAGGATACCATCTTTTTCATCACCTACTTACAGGTCTCCTCGTATAAGGTAGAGATTTGATCCTCGTTGAGGCCCAAAAAGTACAGTAGAAGAATGACAATGAGGATAAAGTCTGCAAAAGGGCAATGCTTCCCTAGGAGTCAACCAACAACCATATGGTTATAAAGAAATGCGGGTTGACAAAAGAACAGTACAATAATAACATTGATAATGAGGCATCAACATTCCTTTATCTAAGTAAAAGCATATTAAATGACGAAGAGGCTTATGTAGTTCCCTACTTTTTGTGGTTTCATGTCCACGTGCTTTTGGCCTGGTATATCCCAGATTCTAATTCACTGACTAAATTGTATTTCAATTGAGGGGCTTTTTCGTGATTTTTTTTATTTGTTAGACGCTCAGATTTACTTCAAATTGGTTGTGGTGTCACCGATTATACCACCAAATTAAGACTACTACTATTAACGACCAGTCACAAAGGCAAAACACATGTAAAAGAAATAAAAAACAAACAAAATCAAGAGAAAAGAAATCAAGAACTAATCACTTTGTTCGATATCCCAATCAAATCTCTCGAATACTTCCTGTTTTCCGAGACATCAGTAAATATTGAAGCTTACCAACATATGGAAACTAAAAAGATGGGTTTGTTTGAAGAACGAAATTAAGGTCCTTACCTCGGGTACATGAAGCTTGTCTGATCTCCACCACGAAGATACTCCTGGAGCATCTGGGGATGATATTCCAAAATCTGTTCACTCCAAAAAAGGTCCAATTCAAGTTTAGTAATCCAACAGAAGCCCCACTTTTACCCAAATAACAGGCATCTTGTGTTGTAAGACCATACCTCTCGATAAATCAACTCTCTAACATCATCTTTCGCTAATTTTCTCCTCTCAAATTCAAATTCAAGTTTTGATATGGGTTGTGTGGCTGGTTCACGGTCCACATTTGCCAAACGACTAAAGTAAGGATTGGATAATGCCTGCAAAAATAAGCAACAATTTCATTATGAACAAAATACAGATATTTCTTCCATTTGGAAGTAGTAGTTATAAATCTCTAATCTCTAAGTCGTAAAATATTTAAGTTGTAAAAGGCGACCTCTTCGGCAGATGGTCGATCTTTGGGGTCAAATGCTAGAAGGCATTCCAGAAGGCGAAGAGCTAATGGATCTACATTGGGGAACTTCTGCAAAAAAGGAACTGCTGGTTTTCTACGCATGCTACTCAGGTATCTTCTTGCTTTTTCATTCCTAATCTGCAATTGTCAATGAATTATTCATAACAAGGAAAAACCTAAATAAACCAATGGCCTCGTCATATCAATGTAATGAGGAAAAGAGCATAGTAATGTAATTGTTTTCAGTTCCTGACAGCAGTTATGGGATAAAATAGAGCTGAAATTTCTGCAACCCAGGTCTAAGAAATGGAGGGGAAGTTTTTTTACAATTAGATAATTAGTTTTACCTCTAATACAATAGAATAAAACACCGATAAACAACTAACCCTTGCAATGGATTCTGGAGGAGGCGTGCCAAGCAGATCAGTCATGAGATCTAACTGGTGCACAACATTTTTCCCAGGGAACAATGGTTTTCCTGTAAGCATTTCTGCAAAGATGCATCCAATGCTCCATATATCAATTGCTGGTGTATACTGCAAGAGTAGGAATATCTAGGACATGAATTCATAATTTCATACTTTGAAAAAACAAGGGATAAATACACATGTAGATTAAAGGAAGATTGTATTTGTTAAGTTAACAATTGTTCCAAAAACTTAAGGTGTTAGGAAATAGACCCAACGACGTATGTCCAGTCATCCAACACTCTCCCTCACGTGCAACCCCACGTAATAGGGGGAGATGCCAACCTATCTTTTCCGCAGGATCTCACTTTGCATTTGTCCCCGGTTTGTATTATGCTTCTCCCCATTGCAATCTATTTCGCTCTATGACTGAAGGTAAATGACAATAAACATTGCTGGCACATAAATTTAAACTAAATTTAGCCGCACATGGTTAGGACATAAATGCTACGTTGGGCCTACGGATTACATGACACAAATAGAACCTGCGGAAAAGATATGTTGGGCCTTATAAATGTCATGTAGGCCTACAAATCAAGTGAGACATGCAAGGTCCACTAAAAGATACTCCTATAGGGCCCACAAATCAAGTTCGAGCCAACAGAAAAGATAGGTTGTGTCAAAGCAAATAAGATCTAAAGCTCACAAATAAAAAACCAACCTAGGGGTAACATCTGTAGAGTCCACATAAGAATATCACATCAAAGATCGATACCATCAGCTCAACCACATTTGAACTTGAACCGAACAATACGATAAGATCGTGTTCAATTACACAACAACCTTACAACCTTATCTGGCAACAAGCATTTGAATTCAAATGGGTTATAATCAAAGATCTTATCGATGGCCCTCTATCAATAAGAGGACCATCATAAGAAGGGGTGTTTCTTGAGAAAAAAGGGAACTTTTGCAGAAACGAAGAATTACAGAGAGAGACAGTGAAGAAAATTCTTAGAGAACAGAGAGAAATACAAGAAATCACAAAGTGCAATTCCTGCCCAGTCATGGTCATTCACCCGAGGGTCCTAAAGTTTGTTGGTGAAGATCTTTGCATGGCGTAATAGGTAAAGAGTTCAAAACCCAAAGTGTATCAACTTATTTAATGGAAAAGGACTCTAAACACTAAACTTAGTTTACTTAGTATACCACCTTACTTCCTTCTACGAGGAATAAAGCAAGTTGAAGAATACTTTGGATTTGTGTAAATCGTAAATTATTTATTGTCAGCCTTGGAAATGACTCATGGTAAAGTCAACATAGACTTTGACCAAACGTGCAGGTTACCACTATTGCAAATGCTCTCCTATCTCTTGATTAAGTTGCTTGATTGTAAATATGAAGGAAAACAAAAGGGGCTTGGCCTAATTTCTAAGTGAAAGCTTTTAAACCTAAGACTCGTAGGAAGGCCAATCATAAAACGAAATGGTTCTCTTCTCTCCTCTTATGTTTATTTATATTTTTATTCTTCATTGATCCAAAGTTCTTTAAGTTGGTAATTAACAATTGGAAAATCTAAATCAGAAATAGGGACTCACAGGCAATCAACATTGTTCCATGAACAACGGATATTTCGGACATGAACTTTGAAGTGAAGATCAAATATTCTGTGTTCCAAAATTTGTGTCTACAAACATAAAACTAACACTTCTATGTTCACAAATCAGTGTTGTACTGCCCACTCTTAGTCACCAAGATAACTGAATTGATAACCATACAATAACTGTGGCACATGGACATAAGTACACAGGTGACATATGAAGGAAAATTTGGGAAAATAAATTGTTCTATAAGTAGGAAAAAATTGCAAAACAGTCAAAAGTCTTTTGGATTAAGATCTAAGCAATCTCAACAAAACAGGATTCAGAATGAATCCTATGTGATCCTGATACAACAAGAATGGCAAAGGTAATTATAGTGGCCCACAGGATACCCACCTTGAAGGCAGGAAGTGCCCAACCACCTTGATGAGGGAACATCTACCAATAACTCTGAAGCAGCTCTAACTCATGCATCATTAATCTTCTTTTTTCAATTACAGATTGCGGCACAGAATGTCCAGTTCACTACTCATGGCAGCTGATCGAAGAATGGGAATTCCAACCACAATAGCAGACCACAAATTGAAGGCCTCTTAAGTCTTAACATCATGAACAAGTAAAGTTGTTTATTTAGTTTAAGTCTAATCCAGGACAAGTTGGAGAGTTGAACGACATTAGTAATTTAGAAGAACGATGGCGTAATCTTGGATAAGCAAGCATTCATAGAGGTTTTAGCTAACACACCAAGTCATCAACAAGTAACGATCATTGTCTAACTATGCCCCTATACCTACTCCATACAGCAATGGATCAATTTAGATAACACAGCACGAACAGAAAGTGAACTCCCAGTCTCTTAAGAAGAGGACACCTTAAGAAGGAAAATATATTTCCTGCCACAAAGCAGATACTACCATCCACTCAATGAGTTTCATGCACTCAAGATTGATGAGCGCGTAATATTGTGCATCTATCGGCTCATCGTCTCCATCATTATAACATGCGTGTGTGGGTTCAATATGATGCCCAAGTGTTCCTATCGAGTCCCAGAGCCCGGGGGCACACCATCAAATCAATTAAGGCTCGGGGAAGTTGTTGCGGATCGAAGGAATCCCAAGAGGGGTTGGAGTTCAATAAGTGAAATCTGCAGAGTTGCAGAAACTTCATCCAGATGATAATAAAAAGTTCAACAGGATGACTTTCTTTCACAGAACACGTTTAGAGATGCTGCAACATACTTCATCCGGATGACAATAAAAAGTTCAATCGGATGACTTGTGAATTCAAAAGGTGTTTTGAGATGTCGCAAGCTACTTCATCCGGATGACTCATTTATGGCCAACCGATTGACCTGTGATTTCAAGAGGTTCTTTTTGCTGACTGATTGAGGACGTTTTGGGATTGCCTCAAGTCCCATGCAAAATCTACTTGGAGACCAAATAATGCCATAGATTAGGGGTGCTTTACGTCACTTCTCTTGGACTTTTGGAGGGGGATTACATAGAGTAAAAATCAGCATTTTGGAAGAGTTCTTAGTTAGTTACTTTACTACATTTTAGAAATCGAATTCTAGAGAAAGTTGAGAGCTCAAGTTAGAGTATAGTGTGTTTAGATAGTTTTTGGCTATTTTCTCTTGTAAGTTCTTGAGATTTCCTACCTTGTCATCAAGTTTCATTGAAGATATAGAAAATCAAACTTTGTATTTTCCATCGTGTTCATCATTTCAATATAAAATAAGGCTTTCATTTATGTTCATGTTCTTATTTCTTAGCTTGTTTTTCCATCTCATTATGGTGGGCTAAGTTTATAGGCTTGGTCTTCAGATAATCTTCGTCTCATGACCTAGGCAACCAAGATATCTTCTTCTAGGGTTTTCAAAGTTTGTTAGAACATGAGTGTTGTTCTTCCTTTTACAACTAGAATGGATTCATTGTGTGTGCTCAAAGTGCTTTTGGTAATCAATGTCCTTCATTTTTAGACTACTTGTTCAAGAACAACCTTATTCTACAACACATCATGAGATTTAAATGACTTTCATCGAAATATTTTCCAGCCAAGAACTTGGTTGAGTATTGCAAAGAAGATATCTATACCTAGGTTGTAGATGAAGGGATTCGCAAGACCATGCCTGGGGTCATTTAACAACTTTTCTCATTAATATCTCATTCCTTAGTCATAATTCCAAGAATCCGAGCTAAAAATGATTGGCGTCCCAAACGTCGAAACCGTGCAAGCATACTCGCCTGAGCATTAACCGCTTCTCCCTGTGGATTGATCCCCGAAACTTCTCCGCTATACATTCCCATTGAAGAAGAGAAGGAGTTCGGATTTTAAATGTGATTGAGCCGTAGCCGCAACGATATACACTATTCCGAGTCGACCAGAGTTCAGTATCTAACGTGACCTATAGAGCTTAAAGAGGCAGAGGCCTAAACTCCTACTTCATTGGAACCAAAGGAATCTACATAAACCTGTATTATGATGTAGCACTTCCTGAAATTATGGAACTGCATGCATCACCTTTTAAGTTGGTTGGCACAAAGGTTTCCATGTCAACAAGGTGCCGTACCAACAGGTAAGCTGAAAATGAGGGCAATACATTCGAGAAAAGAGACTGCAGCGACAGTGAACAAAGCAGTAAAATTCTGCATGAAGTGAGTTATGGCCTCTAAAAGATTATTTTGACACATACTACAAAGGAGCATTTTGCCTGTTTTATGACTTATAACAGCTGGCACTGCATCACCTAAGACAATAGCAGAAGCTACAAGGGCTGCAATATTTAACGCCCTGTAGCCCATGAAGCCATCTGGCTTGGTGTGTGTGCTTTTGTAGCCCAGTGCTTCATGGATTCTTGATCTAGAGTGACAAAGGGTATAAATAAGTAGCATCCCACAAAACCCTAAAGGTGCCAAACACGTTATTGGCATAGTCAACATACATTCTTTTAGAGAAGAAAGTGGATCATGAGTCTGGATGGTGTTAGACAACCGGTTACCGCCTTATCGGTGCGATAAAATAAACTTCTACAAGTAGCTCTACAAACTCCAAATAGGATAAATAATGAAGTCCAATGAACTAACATGACCAACGGTCATTGGTTCCAATGGATAAATGTATAAAAGCAGCTCTACAAACTCCACAAAAGATAAACAATAAACTGCAATTGGCAATATTCCTTCAAAAGGAAAATGACAATAACTGGAGAAAACTTGAACAAGAGCTGCATAACATCCCAATCATACGCATAGTGCCACATAACCATGGCTCAGTAACATTGATGTCAATTTGGGTATTACAGCCATGGAAAAATAAAATGTAGAACAGTATATATTGTCTATGGTATGAATGATACAGGAAGCTTACTTTGGAAAAAAAAGAGCCACAGAGTTCAGGAGCGCGATACCATCGAGTAGCAACATAGTCCTTCAACAAATTTAAAAGATGAAAACCATAAGTTCATTAAAAATCAGGAATAAGAGGGAAAATAATTGAATAAAGACTACCACAGGTATTTAAACATACCGTCCAGAAAATAGCTGATGGGGCATCATTAAAGGATACACGAGCAAGCCCAAAATCGCAAATCTTCAACTTGCAATCAGCATTAGCAAGAATATTTTTTGGTTTTAAATCTCGATGAAACACATTGGCTGAAAAAAATCAAAGGGTATAGCATAAGTAGAAGATTACAGCAGCTACGATATTGCTAAAAACTACGAACCTGTATGTATGTACTTTAGGCCGCGAAGAAGCTGATACAAGAAAAACTGATAATGTTCAGGTGTAAGATCATCGTTGGCTTTAATCACTTGGTGAAGATCAGATTCCATCAGCTCAAATACGACATATATATCTTTAAATTCTCTTCGAGAAGGAGGAAGCATTATATGCTTTATTTCAACAATGTCCGGATGACGGAGCAGCCGAAGGAGCTTGATTTCTCTGAGGATCCTAGTGGCATCAGAGACATGCTCAAACACATCATTGATTTTTTTTATTGCTACCCTTTCCCCGTTGTGGGTATCAATAGCAGAACCAACAACACCATAACTTCCTTTGCCTACAACTTCCTGAATTTGATATCTGCTTGCTTCCCCATACTCTGTGAAGAATTCCGTGTCCAGAGTGCTCTGAGTAAAAATGACACATTAGATCAGACTGACTGTTAAATAAACATGAAGGATCAAAGCCGAGGATGAAGTAGAAGAAAACATTCACATGCAATTCCCAAAAAGAAGAGGAACTAAAATTACACGATTTAAGATTATGCAACATAAACACATCACTGAGAGTTTTGGTAACTGCACCAGGTATAATCCACCAAAACACCTATTCTTGGGCCAAAATAAAATTGACAACGAAAAAGGTTCTCAAGAGCTTAAACTATCATGACGGTGACGTTTACCTCAATGTGATTTATTACCATCCAAGAGTAACGAATCACTTAATACCCTTGGGAGGATGGTGTAAGAGGAAAAAATATCAGCCACTCATTTGTTTTACTTGATGATGATATTCAACTTAGAATCCGTGGAGGGTTCTTTGAGGGTTAATTATTGAGGAGATGAGGATTGCAAACGAGGTAGTAATGGGAGTTGTAGAGGCCATCATAGGAGGACGAACAAGACTGGCCAGAGTTAAGATGAGCACTAGGGAACCCCAAGGGATTGTCCAAGTAGAGATTGGGATGAACTGTTTACCCATACATGTTTACAAACATCATGAGGTTGAACCATGACAACCACAAACTTTGGTCGTTTACTTCAAGGCCCCAAGGACTAAACAGCAACAGGCAGGGCATAACTCGAGCTGACCGGATACCTTGGTTATCTCAAAAAACAAAGTGTGAGCACTAGGATTTCTATACTCGAGATCAAACAATTCATACTAGGAGAGCGACTGTCCTTTTATAGGCCTCGGAGGGTCCTTTTAGGATATGGTTAGGACTCGTGGTGCTAATCCGATAAGTTTTATTTCAAAATTTATCAATTCTGAAATTTTCTAAAATTTATCTCGAATTTCTCATGATCTTTTTCCCATCTTATCCTGCCAGGTCAAGTCCAAATATATAACCGAAACGAATTACATTTAGTCACTCGCGCCACCCCACGAAGCCTTGTTCTTAGCCACCAAACCACACAACTCCCAATGTCACGGATGTATGTCCCCGCAGCATTGCTATCCCCTAACTTTGAGCCGGTCCAACTAAATCTGTCAAGCTCGCTATGGCATTGATGGCATCGAGGATACTCTCTTTGACCATCCCGGATGGCCTTGGGGAGCATCCAACAGATTTTGCTCACAGTAAGGTTGCCCTTTCATTGCTAACATAATCATTCTTCGACGTAATTGCATGAGGCGACTTTGTTCGAGTACCACTCATTCACAACTCCACCTCCCCAGCAGAATCGCCTATTATGTGGAGGCTTCTTCTAAGATTGACATTCTGCATCAAAATCTGAAGTGTTCAATGTCAATTATTTAGTGCGAATAGGCCTTACAGCAAGCCATAAGGCAACTAATGGATACATTTCCTGAGGCTACTTTGGGTCAAGTAGCCCTCCAGTTCGACTTGGCCTTGATCAGGTCAACTCGGGCCTGTCTAAATCGATTTGCCTATCGAAGTTGGCTTGCAACCCAATAAACATTTATTAATGATACCACTTCCTCCAAGTTTTCAATTTTACACTAATAAATCCAATGTTGAAACTATAATACTATGTCTCGTCAAGACACAACTAAATACACAAATACCCAAGTATCTTCCTTAGATCAATGAGCAGTTAGTAAAGAATACAACTAAGAAAGCAAGTAACTGCATAGGCAAATGAATGACTACTTCCCAAAAGGACAAAGAATATGTCAAAAACTAAGTAGACAATTATCAAGGAGTTTCTCGAGATTAGTGTCCCACTCTATTGCTCGGAAGGCTACAGGACTCTTTTATTGTGGTAGAAGCACCAAATCTGAATTTCAATCTCTTATTGGGATGTTAGCGTTTTAAGAAAGATAGAACTCTTTGTTAGAAAACTAGTTTCATAGATACAAGGAGAGTTTCCGTTATATCTAGCATTCTATTCCATCTCTTTCCTCTCTCTAGAAACCCTAACATTTTCTAGCCTCCGTGAATTGCTAAACTTAGCTAAGACTAGGTGTGAAACTCCAATAGATCTTTTGTAATGATTGATGGCTAGATAATACTGTCATTGCAAAGATTGTTCCCACTTCATTTGTTTAAGTATCTATGCAAGTTATTTGTTCTATATAATTTCTTATTCTGTTTGTCGACTCAGGGGCACATCCAAAGCTTGGGATTCCTTGTGAATAAATAGCAAGCTCATCAAGGCAAGATCAATGGATTGGAACAATCATCCGAATTGCTTGTGTTCAAGCTGGATCCAACTGATCAAGCCGGAAGAATATGACGATAACTAATAGTGCATCAAGGTTTTATCTAAAGATTGGGGAAGCCCTTCGTGCTATCCTCAACTGAGTTATTCATGTGAATCAAGATTGATATAAGGGTGATTGGTGAAGTTGGGAGTAGATCTCCGATGTCTTAGTGCTTCAGCTATATTGTTTCTCTTGCCGGAAATTTCAGGAGCTTGCTTCTCCTCGAATTCAACAATCAATTTGGTTTATTTATTTCCCACAATCAGTTCATGGTTTGCAATTTACCGATCCTTGTATCAACCCGGACCCATCGCACTACTACAACTTCACGACTACCTTCGCCTGGGTATATAGTTGGAGTCGTGTCATCAATCAACATAGCTACCTAGAAATTCAACAAGAAAAAGAAAACGAAAAACAATGGACAAGGAAATGGAGAGCCTCTGCCAATTGGTTGCCACTTGCCACGCAACCCGGTAAAGCAACATAGAACAAATTATACAAATGAAGATGAGAAAACTTTATCCAAATCAAATTCATATATATCAGAGATAGAGGGTGCGCGTATGAGACCTTTTTGTGAGGATCCATGAAGTTGAGTCGCTTAGGGACTTTGATTAGCTTCAAACCAGAGATATCCAAGTGTTCAATGACCTTGAGTTCCTCCTCCTCTTTCCCAAATTCGCTCCCATTCAATAGTTGTGTGTTGTTGTTGTTGATCTTAGCGTCATCGTTCCTACTATTATTAGCAAGGATTGATGTTGACGTTGTTGATCGACGTTGGAACCAGCGACGAACACCATCCACAAATGTTCCACTCCCCATACATACACACACAAGACTACCCTAAACTACCGCTCCAAACGGATTACCAGTTGAATCCCAGCCGATTGCTCCCAGCATTGCCCGCTATCCCCTCTCTCTCTCTCTCTCTCTCTACTTTCTCTCTCTGTTGATGCGCATGTTTCTCAGGTAGACGGGGAAATACAATTTTCCCTTCCTCGCTTCGAAATTTTTAGGGTAAATTGCACTGAACTCCCCTGAGGTGGTTTACAAATGCAAAGACCTCCTCTGATGTTTCGAAAAATGTAATGACCACTCTAATTTTGACACTATTTGATTGTTTTCCCATGCTGTTAGTTTTTAGTAGATACCGTTAGTTTGCCCTTAAATTTAACCATTTTACTCTTCCTTCAAAGTTCTCGTTCTATAACTAAGAGCAATCACCTATGAATTAGCTCCAATAAAGTAACCGTCGTCTGCAATCAAATCGGAATATTTTCGATATAATCGACAGAAGAAAACAAGATTATACTCTAAGGCATCAATTTCCCCTTTTGAGGATTGCTTCGCTATCGTTCTGCTTCCCACAAGATAAGGAATGTCATATGAAGGAAATGGAGCTTCTTAACATGTCATGGATTTTTGTATCGCCTTTATTCTACTTTTGCGCTTTGAACACCATCTTTTAGTTGGCTAATGATTCGATGGGATGTATGATTGTTCTACTCTTCGCAACTTTATTTATTCTTTTTTTGTTAACTTTTGGCCAAGATTAATCTTTTGGTTCGAAAAATTGAATTAAAGCGTGGAATCTCGAAAAAAGGCGTAGGGATCACTGTTTCACTATGGTACCCGAAAACTTTCTATGTCCACATTGAGTAGTTTTAAAACTATGTCCTCATAAAACATTTAGCCCTCTAGTACTAACTCTAATCTCTTTCCAATAGCCATAGTACACAAACACACGCAGTTACACAAGATAGGGTGTACTTATAGGAATTTTCTAAACTCACCAGTGTGGCGAAGTGTCTCTTTATAACTCAGGTAAGACTTGGGGGCAGGAAGTTCCCATTGTGCCTTTCAAGATGAACTATTTAAGGTGTTGATCATCAACGCGATTGCTCCCCTTGACATATCTCATAGTCAGGAGTGAACCATAGGTACTGGTCCGTGGAGTGGAGGAAACTGTTCGCGATCACAACACAAGTTTAGTGGGCCAGGCGCCCGAAACTCAAATCAGGCGGGCGAAATAAGTGTTAGTGTGTGCAAGTCAAGCTCATTAAATTGGGTCTTTGTTCGGGAATAGCCATAAACACATTGGAGTCTTTTCTATCACTAATGGAGTTGGCATTGTGGGCGCCCACACTTCCATTTACTCACTCTCTTAATATTTTTTTAATAATTTTTTTTGAGAAAATTTTTGAGATAACTATTAGTAAATATCTCATAAAAATGATAAATATATTATAAAAAATCTATAGTGTTGCAAGGCTAAATGCTCTAAAAAATTATATATTTGGTCGATAATGATATAATAGTAAAAAATTATGAGAATTTTTATTTAAAAAATTATTTTATTTTATTTTTCTTCAAAATAACTATGTAAAAACACAATTCTAAGCCATTATGGGTGATAGCCCTGAATACCTTTTTCAATTACCTCCTAACCATACAATTTCAAATTTTCTTCAAATTTTAATCGAGGTGCACGTAAATTAGTTCGAACATCTTGATTTAATGTAAATAAGTAAACTTTTTATCTTTCATTAATGCGTGGATCAATTATTTCTTGGCATATATTATAATTAATATTTTTCTATTACAAAATTTTCACGCTAGTTTTTCGAATCACAAGATTAAAATATTTATGTGCATATGAACCTCATTTTTTGACTCGTACTTCAGGTGCTTGAGGAGGAAGCTGACCCAGAACTTCTCAGAGCTAGACTTTTGTTGATACCAGATTTTGTACCACCACTCAAGCCATCATGAAACATGCCATCAAAATGGGCTTAGGATAAATTTATGCGCAGAATAACTATTTTTTCCCTGAACGGCCAAAGACGCATGGGATGACCTGAAGACCAAAAAATTTCACCGGAGACACTTTTAATTACTGAGCAAGCCTATTAAACATAATTTAGATGATACTTGGACAACCTCAGAGAATTCGGCGAAATCTAGGTATAAATGACCATTTTGCCCCTGAATGGTCAATTCAGCAAGTACAAAGCTCACATAATCAACCCGGAACATCTCCACAGTGTATGTCAAGATTTAGCATGTCTCAGTGAGCGGTCAGGACATTCGAAAGAGATACGAAGGATATCCGAGCATGTTCGGATGATTTTGCCCTTTTGATTGAATAAGAGTTGAGGAAGCCTCTAAATCAAATCAGTATGACTTCATCACCCCAATTTTTATGAAGGATCTCAATATTATGTCATTGAAATACCTCAAAGGTCAATTCAATGTTCCAAGAATAAAACTGAGGAAATTCGGTAAATCGACAAACAAAGTGTTGTTTCGTCTTTGCACAGACTAGGGCTCAGGAGTACTATTCACAAGACAACTTCATCAAATCATAAAAATCTCATATTGTTGATCATTATGATGATACAAGTCTACTAACAGTGACTAGGACAAGAATAGACAACGTTTATAATTTTCGATCGTTCGAAACGAGACATCGGGAGTACGATTTCCGAGCTGATGAATTCAAACTTCAAGGAGTACATATTATTGATCAACACGTCGATACGAGTTCAATGGCTATATCCGGGATTCAATATGAGGTCGGTAAGTCAAAAAGTCATATTTTAAAAGTAATTAGCGACCAACTAGCACGATCTGAACGTATGATTTATGAGACGATATTTTCAAATTTCAAGGGACACATATTATTGATCAACACGTCGATATGAGTTCAACGGCTATATCCATGGTCCGATCTAAGTTCGTTTGAAGTTCTCTCATCAGAAATCAGTGTTTTAGTTTGCGTACAAATGACCAGGGGCATTTTAGTAATTTCCAGCACCTGATGACATCAGCATGACATCATCCAGCGCATCATGGGTGCAGGTCAGGCGCATCTAAGGCACAAGTTGTGCTGATAAAAAGTAATTTGGGCTTGGTTAGGTCAAACAAAAATAATATCATTATGGTTATTACTTACAAGGTTTTAATGTTATTGGTTCATGATTTCTATAAATACATGGCTGGACTATAGCTTTTGGGATCATATTTCTTACCTCTTAGGTCGGCCAAAACTCTCGAACAATATTTCTCTCAAACCCGGAGCAAAAATCAGAAAGGCGATACAAAAATTCGAGAGCAAATTGAAGCGAAACTTTCTTTTTCTCCTTTTTTTTTTCTTCTCCCATACAGAAACCAGCGACATTTTTACTCTCAAAAAACCGTCGAGTGTTCTTCATCTGGTGGTTTCTAGCTTTGTAGCTTTGAACTCCCAATATTAGAACGAAATTAGGGTTAGATTTTTTTTAGTTCAACTTTGATCCAAATACAAGTAGAGACTCTGCCCATTTTATTTCAAAAAGATTCGAATGTACTTTAACTTTAACATAGCTTGGGGTATTATCGGGATTTAATGTCCGTTGTTACGCCAGTTTATCGTTTGACTTAGTCTTTCGTGTTTCTTTCATTTGTAACCGGCGGATTCTGATATCAATACAAGGTAATGTCGCAACGGCCGATTTATTTCAATTTCTACTTCGCTTATCTAATTTCCGTTTTCTTTATTTAATTTTTGCTCTTTTTTTTTGTTATTAATATAAATATTATGCTTATAAAGACTAACATTCACATCTCTAGTCCGCAATTTTAGAAATTTCTAGTCCATTTCTAGAGATCTGTAGTCCGCATTTCTATAATGTCAAAATATCGCTTTTTCAGTCATTTTTTTTTTACTTTTAATGTAAATATCACACCCGAAAATAGTCAACATCCGCATCTCTAGTCCGCTTTTCTAGAATCTCTAGTCCATTTCTAGAGATTTTTAGTCCGCACTTTTAAAATGTCAAGACGTCGTCTTTTCGAAGTAAAAATTATGAAAGTCGATGTTGGCCTATGTCAATGTGTTTTTCATGATTTTAACTTAAAGTAAGATTTTTATAACGAGAATTCTAGGATCCTCGCTACAAAAAATTTTCTCGGAGCTAATATTTACATTTTTAGCATATCGCTCGATTATGTCGGCACCTGCCGGAGTTAATTCTTAACTTCTTTCTTTCCCGAATTCCGTAATATTTTTTTTATTTTCTACTTCTTTCCTGTCTCCCCGTAATAGTTACTGTTATTTTCTTTTTATTTCACGTAAAATCAATAAATGCAAAAATTCGTTACTTTATAGCTAAGTAATATGAATAGTATTGTTAGTTCACACTGACACGTTATCCATATCACCTGATTAAAGATTCCGATAATCTCGAAATTCTATAAATACACAGGTGACATAGGTAGCCAATGCCAGTGTTTTGGAAAAAAAAAATTTAACAGGCGGTGCACGTTATCTTTTCACAATAGATTATTGTGATCAAAGTGACATTTATTATATTCTACAATTTGGATCGTCAGTATTTGTGTAGCTGTCAGGATGAAGGATTGCAGATAAAAATAATAATAAATTTAAGCAAATACGTGTCTTG
>JABCMJ010013697.1:0-10319 GCA_014822125.1 Arbutus unedo | reverse complement strand
ATACGATCAATGAACAATGAACACGCATGAGCTTATACCAATTACAAGATAAGCATACACGACAGACTCAACCATCTTACGACACCGTTCTGTTAATTTCATCAGTCACTTCTCAATACCAAAACTTCTCTATTAACCGTTTCACAATACCGGGTCATTTTTCATTGACCGTTATATTGGACCGGTACACTAGCCATAACACAACTCATGTTTCTCTATTGTCAATCCAACCCTCGTATCCTCACGCACGCACATGTAGTTATCCCTCACATTTCACGTCTCATAAGTATACTCACATCCTTCATTAAGTTTGAATCTAATGAACCAATCTGCCAATTGAGGGCGTGACAATCCTTCATTTAATTTTGATATGTATTATTTATATGTTTGAAATTGAGGGCGTGACATTGCCTATAAATGGCAAGCACCCACTGGTTTGTACCCTGAGTTGAGAGTGAGAGAGAAGGAGACATCAATGAAGAAGAAGAAGAAGAAGAAGAAGAAGATGAAGGAAGGAAGTAAGGAAAGAAAGAAGAGAATCCAGTTGACAATTTCACAATCCGAAGCTCGTACCCAATTTTAATTAATCCTATTCATTCTTATTCCTTATCTAGATATATGTTTTCCAATCATTGGTTCTCAATTTTAATTTTTAAAGAATGTTCATAAGCTTGGACTGCTTTAATGAAGGAAGCAGATCTGCCAATTGGAGAAGATAATCTTCTCAACCGGATGGTCAAAGATGGCCCATCCGGATAAACTCCATTGTTGTATCTCAGTTTTTTGGTAGAAAACACATCTCATTTGGATGGCCTTCACTACTGTAAATGAATTTTTCTGTTTTAGACAGATTTCTGACACAAACTTCAAATAATCGTGTGAATGTTACGTAACTCAGAATGACCTCAAACTTTGTAGGATGATAGATGAATATTTTATCTTACATCTCCAATTTGAATCAACTCATTTGGACTTGTAGAACCCCATATATTGATGTTTTAGTAAATTGTGGCAGATTGTGACCAAGCCTATTATCACCATATTTTGACCAACATAAAGTAACCTCCAAATCTTGAGCCCTTTATAAGAAGTATTCCCAACATATTGAACTACGTCCTTGTAAAATTATTGAACATTCGGAGTTGAATTCATACCTTAATTTTACAATTTTATAAGCTAAAATTTGAAAATAAAGGTTAGCGATTTCTATTTTAACTTTCCCAGACCCCGAAACCTCTTTTACTCACTCATTTTTTCTTATTAGGGAAACACATGCAAAATCTAGAATTTTTGAGATTTATGACATATAACTATCATTTTGTCTCGTAAACCAATGTTCTAACCGGATGCCCATGTTGTTTCCATCTGGATGACCTAAACTTAGCCATTCGGATGATTTTCACCTCTGAATGTCAATTGATGACGTGGAAACCTTCAATCCAACCGAATAAACCTAGATACCCCATCCGGATAACTTTCATCTTTAGAAGTCATTTTATCTTTTGTTCTTGAATAATATGGTTTTAGTTGTACATATAAGTTTTTTCTAAATGATGGTTTTAACACATCATTATAACCAAAAATATATATTTTGCGATGCGACATGAAACTTTATTTTGGAATGATAATCTATATATCAACATATTTAATTTGTGTAAAATATTTTGTTGATATTCTTTTCTTTATAAATATTATTGAATTTTATTAATTGTATTTTTTGTTGTGTATTTTAAACAATTTTGTTTTTTATTGTACAGTTTTTATAATAATTTATTAGTTTTACCCTGGTATATTTTTGAATATTTTTTTATTTTAGCCGTAAATATAATAACATGTTGTGCATTTTTAATACTTTCAAGATGGTCAGTTTCTAATATATTTAGCAGTATATGGACTTTCTTCGTTCTTGATTTTTTTGTTTTAGTTTAAAGTTTGATTTTATTTTTCTCTATTTTTTGTCCTTCATTATCAAAAATTAGGAATAAAGACTTGCATTTAAGTATAGTAACGATATTCGCCGTGTTTTAAGTATAAAGATATGTGTATCAAAAAATGACATCGACAGATTGATTATGTCGATTGATTATTATAATGTAATTTGTTTATCTTATGATTTTGGATTTTATATTTATTTTTAGTTTTATTATGGTATTTTTTATATATTTTGAAAGAATGTTAGTTGCCTTTGAGCTATTTTACTTTTTTTTTATACTTGTTTAATTATATGATATTGATTTTCACCAGGGTTTGGAGTATAATTAATAATGGTTTGTAATTTTTAGCGTTATTTTGTTATCTCTTTGTCGGGCATATAACGTCTGTTTTTTTTTTTGCATTATATTACAAAACACTATACATTGTTTTTGTGATACTTGGTTCTTTGATTTTTTTGTTATAGTCTCACTATGATATTAAATATTTCGTTTTAGAAAGTACGTATAAATTGTTCGGCATATAACGCCTTTTTTTTTGTTTTTTTTTGCATTATATTATAAAACACTATATGTAGTTTTTGTGATACTTTGGTCTTTGATTTTTGTATAGTACTCACTACGATATTAAATATTTGGTATTGTTTTTAGAATGTAGGAATGAAGTTATGAGTTTTAGTTAAATATTTTGTTTTGTTATTACAATGTGCGAATAAAGTTATGAGTTTTAGTATAGTGAAAATAGTAGTTAGTTTGCAAATATTTTTGAAATATTTTTGTTTAAATATTATATCTACAAACTAGTTTAAAATGTTTGTGTTCCAATAATTTCCTTGTTGGTTTTTGTTGAACTACTGATTAACGTTGTATATCTAGTTATTAATGATGTTATTAGCACATCATTAGAACAAAAATAAAATATTTACGTGGAACTTGGAAAATTAATTTAGCTATATAAAATGGGTAGGCTTGTTGTGCTTTTTGTCCAACTGTGGTCTTTCATCGAGGAAAGCTAACTACTGATTAACGTTGTATATCTAGTTATTAATGCTATTATTAACACATCGTTAGAACAAAAATAAAATATTTTACGTGGGACTTGGAAAATTAATTTGGCTAAAAATGTATATAGCACGTATATTTGATTTGCATAATTTTTTTTATGATTATTTAGTTTTTGCTAGACTATTGAATTTTGTTGTCGTATTTTTTTGTATTTTTAAAATAATTTTGTCACTTCTAAACTATTGTGCCCTAGCATTACACTATATATATTTTTGCCAATCAAAAAAAATTATCTTCTGCCCTTATTTTCAAGTTGGACAAATCTAAATATATTTTTTAGAAGCATACTTTTTATCCTTCAAATTATTTTTGAATCTTTGATTGTTATTGAATAATATGGTACTAGTTGTATATATAATTTTCTTTCGAATGATGGTTTTAGCAAATTATTATAACCAAAATAATGTATTTTGCGATGTCACTTGAAAATTTATTTTGGTACGACAGTCTGTATATCAAGATATTTAATTTGCATAAAATAATTTTGTTTCTTTCTGATTATTATATTTTTATCGTACATTTTTAATAACAATTTATTAGTTTTACCTCAATATATTGTCTTATATTTTTAGCTGTGAATATAATAACATGCTTTGGATTTTAAATACTTTCAAGATAGTTAGTTTGTAATATTTTTAACATTATATGGAGTTTTCTTGGTTCTTGATTTTAGTATAAAGTTTGATTTTATTTTTCTCTATTTTTTGTCCTTCATTATCAAAAATTAGGAATAAAGACTTGCATTTATGTATAGTAATGATATTCTTCCGTTTTTTAAGTATAAGGTTATGTGTCTCAAAAAATGGTATCAACAGATCGATTGTTATATTATAATTTGTTCATCTTATGAGTTTAGATTTTATATTGATTTTCATCCTGGTATTTTTGTATATTGTTAGATAATGTTAGTTGCCTCTATTCTATTTTACTTTTATTGCTACTTGTTTAATTATATGATATTAATTTTCACTGGTGTTCCTAGTATAATTAGTAATATTTTTGTGATTTTTAGAGTCATTTTGTTATGTCATTTTTGGGCATATGACGTCATTTTTTTTTTTTGGCATTATATTATAAAAAAGTATACATAGATTTTGTGAAGCTTTGGTCTTCGATTTTTGTGCAGTACTCTTACAACGATATTAAATATTTTGTTTTGCTATTAGAAAGTACGAATAAAATTATGGGTTTCAGTTTAGTAAGTGGCATTTACTTTGACTTCTTCCTGTAGTGAAAATATTTTTGATAACTTTGGTTTAAGTAAGGTATCTGAAATGTGTTTAATATTTGTGTAGCAATGATTTATTTTTTGGTTTTTCGTAGAACTACTGATTGATGTTGTTTTTGTGATTCTTTTGTTTTTCCTAGACTATTAAATTTTACTGTCGTATTTTTTGTTTTATATTTTGAAAATAATTTTGTCAATTCTAAACTATTGTATTTTTTATTCTTTGATTATTTCTATTTAAGAAAATTAGTTTTAGTTTGAGTATAATTGTCAACATTTTTGAAATTATCCTCAGATCCTTAGGTTGTAATGCGCATTTTAAACACTTTCTAGATTGTTTATTTTTAATATTTTAAACAATATATGTAATAACTCATTTATTATGAAAAGAATGCTATTTTGGAATAAAATTAAGTGCATAAATATTGTCCTATCAAAATTTTCTCATAATAGACGGGACTTCAAGTGAGAGGGTTCACTTTGAAACTTATCTTTTGTGAGAAATTTTTTATTAGGAATTGTTCCCTAATATTTATGCACTTCATATATTTTTGCCAATCAAAACATGTCTTCTTTACTTATTTTGTAGTTGGACAAATATAAATATATTTTTTAGAAGTACACTTTTTATCCTTCAAATTATTTTTGAATATTTGATTGTTCTTGAATAATATGGTACTAATTGTGTATATAATTTTCTTTGAAATGATAGTTTTAGCACATTATCGGTCGAATCATCATAAATGATCAAGAAATATGAGGTTTTCACCGTGGTAAAATAAAGAATCATTTATTAGAAGATATATATATATATATATATATATAAACTAGAGAGTGACAAAATAAGGGATCCCTTTTTTTCTTCTCTAGTTCTAGTTTATATAAATTCAATACGGTATCTGTTATATGACTAGTACCAGTACATAACGTACTAATAAAAAAATCACTACTCATGTCGATACGGTATTCATAACGTTGTGAATGCCAGAAGAATGGGAGACCTGCCAGCGCCAAGGACAGACTTCCTAAAAAAATGAAAATCGAAGGTAAAAAGGTTGATACTCCTACAGTAGTTGGCAGTTATGAGAAGACTAAGCAGACAATTGAAAGCACTCTTAGAGACGCTAAGTCCACAAAACAAGCAAATAGAAGAATTGATCTATCAACATTTTCTACAAAATATGAATGTCCTAAAGAGTTATTTGCTGAGTAGGAACATGTACTTGAAAATCATGAAATATCAGTACAATATACGAATACAAAAGAAATATTTAATAGACATAAAATTGTTGTCAACAACGTATATTCGTTTAAAATTGCCCTTAACATTATTGAAGTTAATGAAGAAAGTGAACAACAAACTGTCAAACAATGTTGATGTAAATGATTAGTGAAAGTGAAAAGAAGCAATTCAAGCGAAGATCTCTTGGAAAAATGGAAGTATTTTGACATGTAGTACAAAACTCCTGAAGAAGTAACATGTGGTATATAAGTGGGTATTTGTGAAAAAACAAAACAAGAAAAATGAAATTATGCGATATAAAACACGATTTGTTGCATAAGTTTTTTAAAGAGACCTGAAATCAATTATGAGGAGACATATTATCTTCTAATTGATGCTATCGCATTCAGATTTTTAATTAGCTTCATTGTCACATAATCTCTATCTGCATCTTATAGATGTGGTAACAACATATCTGTATGAATCGCTAGATGTTGATAATACATAAAAATCTCTCAGTGATATAAAATGCCTAATGTATACAGTTCAAAAATTCAAAGTGTTTATTTTCTAAAATTACAAAAAAAAAATTATATCGATTTAAACAATTTGGTCTTATGTGGTATAAATTTCTTAGTGATTATTTGTTAACGGAAAGATATCAGAATAATCCTATTTGTCCATGTATTTTTATCAAAAAATTAAAATCTAGATTTGCTATTACTGCAGTTTATGTCGATGATTTGAAATGAAAGATCTTGACAAAATAAATATTGTCTCAGTTTACAGATCGAACATTTGAGAAACGGGATTTTAGTATATCAGTCAAACTATATGGAAAAAATCTCGAATCACTTTTTACATAAATAAGACACATCTTTTGAGTACTTCTATGATTGTTCGATCACTTGATGTGAATATAGAACCTTTTCGTCCTCAAGAAAAGGAATAGGATATTTTTGTTCTCAAAGTACTAGATATGAGTGCAATTGGTACCGTTATATACCTTGCAAATTATACACTGGATATTATATTGTCGATCAATTAGTTGACACGATATAATTCTACTCTAACTTGATGGCAGTGGAATGGTGTTCCTATTGAATAGAAGGGTGAATACTTTTTGAAAAAGTTTTTTTTGTCTTGTATATGTACTTTTTCTATTTCGAGAGTGGGAGAGGGGCAGACAACTAGGACTGAACGGGTAAGAATGAGCGGAATAAGCTTGAAGGCACTTCTTCTAAACACATATTACTCTATTTTCAAGGAATGAGTTATTTTGGCTTATTCTATTCAACTGAATCAAAGACACAATTAATTAGATATGTAGACGTTGGTTATTTATCTGATCCACATAAAAATATATCACAAATAGGATACGTGTTCACTTTCGGTGATATTGCTATATCGTGGCGTTCTGTAAAACAACTTTGATTATGTTCCTTTTAATCACTCTGAAATTATTGTAATTCAGGAAACAAGTTGCGATTCGAGCCATTTGAAAAAATGTTAATTATCTTCAACTAAGATAGCCCAATAGTATGGTAAGAACATAACGCTCCATGTGATCAATGACTTAAAGTTGATAATAGATTAAACTAATTTTTCTTTGTCTAAAATGTTGTGCTACTGAATTTTTTTAGCAAAGTTTTAACGAGGTAATCCGAGGAAGGCGTGCATTTAGCGAAACACTAGAATGTTATACTCTTTTTGTTTCGTCAATAATTTTTTTTTATTGGATTTTTCTTGGCAATGTTTCAACAAAACACGTTCTTAGTGTCTGGAAGAGTGTTGTAAAATAATAGTTGGCCACAACTTGGTACACAAAGTGTAATTAATGAATAAGAAATTACAGTCAGCATGATAGGATAATATACGCATGATTAGGATGTTTTGTCTATATAACCAACTTTCTGAAAGAAGAAATTGATATTCGGAGACAAATTGAGAAACAAATTATGAGAAAAGGATAAATCAGGAGAAAAAACACTGAATGGAAACCAACTTATATGTCCGGAATATGTATTTTTTTCTTCATAATTTTTGAAGCAACTATCTTTTATATGTTCAATATTCATTTTAAATTCTGCAAATTTTTTTAGTGTTGCGCTGGTTTTATAATAACTCCAATACTCGATCGCTCTTCATTAAAGTTTAGTTTAGATTCATTTCTATGAGGTTATAAACCTACAACATAGAGTAATCAAAGTTATCAATTTTGTCTCGTACTGATCGGTACCGACCGATACATCCTGTATCGCCCTTGTAATGGCACCGGACCATTAGAGTACCTTTCCGACCTCTGTTTTGGGCTATTCAGGGCTTTTGCGATTTGATTCAACTTGTTGTGGCTTATACCGTACCGTACCGTACCGGTCATAATTTTAAAAAATTCAAAAATTCAAATTTTTTTAAGTAATTAGACATAAATTAAGACTAAAATCATCTCTTTTTTTTTTTAATGTTTAGTGATTTATTTTTTAAATTCTGATATTTTATTTTATATGTTTAATATAATTTTTTGTTAAAAAACATTATTTGAAATGCATCTATATTAATTTTGGTGATAAATCGAAAACGGTATGCCGATCGGTATACACGGTACAGGTACGTACTGTATCAGTAGCAAAATCAACACGTTCGCTGATACGAGATTGATAATTTTAAGAGTAACTATTTACTCTTACTCTTAAGGTTTCATGCTTAGTAAAACAAACCCACCACTCAAGCGTTAGGTATCCGAGTTCTGTAAATTAATTTAAAAATTAAATTATAGGAGGATATAGTTGTCTAAAATCAACTTTTATATTGAAGAGTTAAGGAACTAATTGATCAAAAACTTGAAAGTTAAACAGTGTTTGAATTTCCAGGATTAAGGAAACCATCTATCCTTATTTTAGCTCATCCGCATGGGAGTCCCAAACTAGGCGTAACACCTAATCTATCACTAGCGTAAACGTGGCATTAGGCTTACGTTTCAGTTTTCATTCATTTCATTTTTCTCATTACGTAGCTACATTAGAGATTGGGGATGCTATACTTCATTTTTGCTATATAGTTATATGGCGCGAAAAAACAGGCATATTTTTGCTCCTAATTAAGTAACTCTCTATGTAATCGACATCATACATTACTATTCCACACAAATTTTCCAGTTAGATTCCGCCTTTTGAATTATTTTTTTCATGTTTCGATTTCAAAGATAATAAGGGCCCTTAAATGTTTAAAAGAAACTCACACTGAATCCATATAATCATTCAGAATAAATACTAAGAAAAATAGAAAAATGCATGAAAATAAGATCACGAATGTAATTTATAATATGGAGGTAGGTAAACAGCCGTGGCAATTGGTATCTTTTGGGCTCTATGCTGATGTTGAAGAGCATTTCCAATAAAAATATCAAATCCGTGGCAATTTAATTTTCAAAAAATAACATCAAAATTAACTCCAATGAAAATATTAGAAAAATTGTCAAATTTTACGTGATAATTGAAAAATATTATTTGGTGCCAAATTTGACACCAAGTGCCAAATGCCTCAATTTTAAATGCTTTTTTTGCCTCAAATAACCCAATTTGACATTTATTGGAGATAAAAAAATTTGAATGTCAAATTACTACATAGACCATAAAAAAAAAATTAACAATTCAGAATTTGACATCTTTCTTTGAGAATCTCTAAAGCATCATGAAAATTTGGCCAAATGAAAAAATTGGTCAAGGCCGATATAATAATTTAATGGGTCTTGATAACCACCGCCCATTAGACGAAGAATAATATGCACATAATGACAAATAAACACGAATAAATGAGAACTATTACCAAAGGGAAATGGAGAATTATCCATAAAGATAAAACTGTTGACTAAGATCATGATCAAGTGCATCAAAACCGAAAAACAAAATGATGCAAACGACAAGATGCTATGAAATAATGCAGCATTCCGATCAAGCAAAATCTTATGGAACATATCAAATACTCCACGGAAACACTTCAGGATGAGTACATGCATGTTCTTTCGAAACAGGCGCCGCATCAACAGGGTAGCCCCTTTTCTTCTTGTAGAGGAAGAACCCTCGGCAACCAACCACATATAGTAAATCCTTCACAAGCACCCACTACACTAGGTGTTTTACCTTCGAGTTCACCAATAATTATCTGACTCTTCTACAACAAATCTGCCCACGTTAGGTTGTGTGAAACAACAACAGACAGATAGTTCTTCAGAGAGATACTCTACCCTGGCATTCGGAGATGAGCAATAAGACTTCCAAAATTACTAACTTCAGGAAATGGCATGAAATGAACCTCTCCAATTGACTACGCATCATACTAAAGCATTTCCCAACAGAGAGAATCAATGGTAACTTATTCCTACACAAAATCATACCTATATGATAAAAATTTGTGCAAAAACATACTGTTGCAATTCAAAATTGAACCCAAAAGCAATCACTAAGGCATTAATGTATAAACAACAGTTAAGGGAGTGTCTCAAGACTCTTAACTGCTACGCCAAAAATCACGCACGTGAATGATGGAAAATGGAATATGGATATAATCTGTAACTTTATACAGTGGAGTACTTATCTAATCCACTGCAAATACGAGACATACTCAATTAATTTCAGAGAGAGAATCAATGGAAAAATAGCCCTACAACAAAATCTTATATGTGCCATCAAAATTTGTGCACACGCAATTTTGCAATGAGAATTTGAACCTAAAGCCAATCAATTAAGATTCAGTGGATGCATAAAGAACATGCATAGTAATAGCAAGAAAAACCAAAATATGCAAGATCGAAAAGTTCTACGAATCTTGGCTGTTAAAGAAAAAAAATTACATGGAGGAAGTCTGGTCAGCAAGT
>JABCMJ010013688.1:0-10979 GCA_014822125.1 Arbutus unedo | reverse complement strand
AAAACACAAAACAGAAAATAGAAAGTGTTACCAAACATAAATGTTTGAGGAAAACATAAAGAATACGAATGACATATTAAAGTCAGTTTTCCACACACAAATATAAAAGGGAGTTGGATGGCTATCAACTTTTGTGTATTTTTTTTCCAATTATGCACTTGGGCTCTCCTTTGTGTATGGTCCATCCGTGGGGCAAAGTTGGTCTTTTACACTTAAAATTTCCGTTTAAGTGCATTTATTAGATTTGGACTTTTTCAGTTTTAAAATTGTGTGGATGGAACTTCAATTATGTGAACCGGCTTCTACAGATTCAAGGAAATCATGACTCAAGTTTTACTTGAGAGAGAGAGAGAGAGAGGGGTACCAAAGGAGTGATGTTCGCGGTGAACGTAAGCCCCACCAAAGTAGTACCTTGCCGAACACTAATTTGAGAGATAACTTTTGGTATGCCATTGATCTACGATTCCTCGGTCGCATCCTCATATATTGCATTCATCTTCTGTAGAAAAGCAACACAGGATCAGTCTTCGTCTTCGTCTTCTTTGCTCCGTTTGGTCAGCAAATTACTTTCCCAATTTTTTAGGATTCTTTGTTTTTGATACAGCTATCATTTGGACTTTATTCTCATTCTCACATCTTTAATTATCCATTCCTATAATTTATACAATGGATATAGGGCCTTGCATGCATACAAGAACAACCCCTAAGGCAAAACCATCAGTATTGAAATGCTATCAATATATACAGCAAGCATGCATAGAACAAAGAAAAATAAAGGACGCCGTATATTGCAAGCTACTAATTTCAAGTCACATATTCTAATTAATGTTGATATTCAAGGCCCGTAAAATATAAAAGGTCCAATCTTACTTCTTTTACTCAAGCAATCGAAATAAATTTGCTTGCTTACCAAACAAACCTTTGCTTGGTTGAAGTTTACCTTGTAAGAAAATATAATAGAGCTAACTTTGTTGCAATGTTGATGATATGCTATATATGACATATTTGATCCACAAAACTCGAATGAATCAAATTCGGTGTCCATGCAAGCTAGCTGAGTATTTCTTTCATTGAATTGCAATCTATGTACGTACACATATCTAAAGACAGACACGACTCTAAAAAAATAGACTAGTTTTTAAATGGTATTGGAAACTTTTTTGTTGTATGTACATATGCGAAAGTTTTTGTTAAATAAAAAATAAGGGCTTGGTATGAAGATAGAGTTGGTACATACTCTACCACCTATGAATAAAATGGCAGCTATTTCAAGCCCTAGGACTTCTTGAGGAGAGGGAGAATGCCCATTAAAACCTAGACTGCATCGATTTTGTGCTTCCACAGTTTTAACTTGAGATTAATCGAGTAAATTAACTTTTTGGAAAATTGAGAGAATATTAGATCATACATTTTGGAATCAAAGTTTTTCCAATAACGGGAATGGTATTTTTTTTTTCTTTTTTCCAAGATTTCAAAAGCACAATGAATTAATTGAAAATGTCACTCCACATGGCTTTGTAGGTTTGCAATTGGTCCGAGCAAATTAACATTGACCAATTTGATAAACAAATAAATACAACTAGAGGTTGAGCACACATTATGGCTGTTGAAAATTTAAGTTTTGCAAATTTAAATAATAATGATGTTTCAAAAGACATGTCTTTTAATTAAGTTGTACTTTTTACTAATGGACATGACATTTCAAATTATGCAGAATTTAATACCAAAAGACATGTCATTTCATTTTAAGGAATTCAAATTTAAAGGGTGATTCTAAGAACATAATATTTTGTGAAAAGACACATAGAGTCCTATAAATATAGGGTTGTCCCATAAGTGTTTCATAGAGATTGAAATTCTTTTTCACTTTTCTATATTATTCTGGGCAATTTGAGAAAGACTTGATACCCCCTTTTTCTATCGATCGTGTAACGTGAAGACATGCTGTGAGATTTTGGGTTGTATCTTGAAGCGGTATTCATCCATCAGTACCTACACGAAAGGAGGCGAATATGGTTTTAGTACAACAACTTGTCGTGTCTTCCATCAATCTCACAGGATATATTTTCTATCTCTAATTTATAATACTATAATTTTGTTTTATTCATAATATATCTAGTGGTTCATGCCAATTTCTAATTATTAAGCATTTTGTGATTATTGTGTAGAAAATCCCCCAACTTTGTGTGTGTAGTTGAATATGTGGAGTGTGTGAGTGAAACATGCAAGTATTATGGAAGGGTGAAATATGGAGTGTGATGTAATAGGTAACTGCTTGAGTGGTTTTACTACTTTGTCGATGTTAATTATTTTATGTTAAAATTATTATAATTATAAAAATTTATATTTTATAGGGCCAATTTAGATAATTACTCTTATAACGGAGCCTCAAAATTTATTCACTCTAATTAACTTTCTCTCTTTATATGTTCGAAATAATAGATACTAAGTGTAGTATAGTAGCACTCAATATGTTTCCATCGAAGAGGCAAAAAGTCACTTGCTTTCCACAACGTGTGCACTCCATGAGCATATCGCAACCATGTTGAAGGTAAGCTTGATTAGAGACGTTGGGTTTGTGTGCTTTGTGGGTGAGGAGCAAAGAGATGGGTTAACATTAAGATAAAGGATACATGCCAGTAATGTGATTTGCTAGAAAATTAAATGTGGTTGGGGGTTAAATAATGTGTGGTTGTGATTAATTGTAATTTGTACAAATTCGTAATGTGAGTGGGTGTTTTTTTCACAAGAATCCAATAAGAGAGCGAGAGAGATAACCAAAGTGTGTAAGAGAAACATGAATTTGTATCTGAGTAAGCGAGTGAGTCTATATAAGTGCTTTAAATAATATATTCATTGAGTGTTTAATGTCTGTGTGTACATGTGAGTATGTGATTCCCATCCAACGTACAGTGATATTAGAGCAAGGTAAGACTCTAAACTTCTGACAAAATCGAGCGAGAGGCAGGTGCCTAATTAATACTACTAAAATAAAAATGATATCAAGTTATGGCACAATTGGTCGTGCTTCCTAATCTAGCCTTATTCCAAAACTCACTAATTCTTTAACATCACCTTATAATTGGGTCACCGTTCGAATGTATCAAATACCTAGTATGGCACTTAGCTGCCACTTCACAAGCAATACTTCAAAAAATGGCTTTAAAACAACAAAAAATGTTTTTGTGCTTTCTTCATCACTTAATATATTTAAGATCTAAAAATTGATATTCAATTCATAATTTAACTAGGGTAATTTAAGACTCACTTGGTGCAAATATGCAATATCGCACACAATAAGGCAAGTAACAACAAATCCATACTCGCTCAATTTTATCCCTGAGAGAGGAGAGAGTTTGCAGGAACTGGAAATAGGAGCTGTGATAGTGAGTTCTTTTGTACTGGAGAAGTGAAGGATGAAAAAGAAAATAAAAAAGAAAAAAAGAGTCTGGGAGAGACACACACACACACACACAATGTTGTCACATGAAGGGCCCTCATACTCCTAGACAAATGAGAGAAATCTCACCAACAACGTGGAACCAATCCCCATTTTGATCGCATTGTAAGGACCTAGAAAATTTTGAGTTTTTTAATACTAATTATTTGGAATTTATTTACGGGATATGTTTTGATTTATTATTATGTGTTTCGAAATTTTAGTTAAGAGACCCGAACCCGGGAACTTGTATTTTGTTATGCGCGCGTTGCGATAGGTGGTGTTTTACGTGGGAACCCTTGGTGGCCTAAAAATCAGATTTGGGGCTTTAAGGGGGAGGCTACACTTTCATTCTACATCACATCACTCTCTCTAAACCTAGCCCCCCCGTCTTCTCTCTAAATCACCCATAGATTTTGTCTACCATTTGTGTCATCCTTCAAAACCTTGCAAGATTATCACGTGCTCAAAGGGTATTCAAGACTTGATCGTGCATTGAAGGTCGGAAGGTAGCGTTTGAGGCTCGGAGGATCAACAAAGGCTAGGGTTTCCACCATTTCGCCAAATCTTTTGATTCGAAGTTTGAGGTGGAGATGTTGCACCTTTATTATATGTTTACAATGGGTATTGGTAGTTTAAATCATGTTTTGATTGTGTATTTTGTATTCTTGATCAATTTGAATGAACTGCGATCGGTCTAGTGATGCTGGAGATCGCTAGAGTTGCTCCAACGACATGACAAATACTCAAGTCGCTGCAGCGACTTACTAGTGATTTCTTCTAACTTTTGGTGCATCCAGCGACTTTGGGTTCGCTCCAATGACCTGTCGGGCGACCTTGTCTGATGGTTTATACCTAGTTTTGGAGTTTTGTTCTTTTAGTCTAGAGCATTGGTGTATGGTTGTAAGTAGATGATAAGTTCATGGTTTCGGAATTCCGTTTGACGGTTATGTATGTGTGCATTATCACCTTGACGTGATGAATGTGATATGAAAATTATTGAATTGTACGTAGTTGCCTTGCATTAACACGATACAATGTCTAGCCTCTGGCGGGAGATGTGCTAGTTATGCAAAGTCTAACCTCCGATGGGAGATGTGCTAATATATTTCGGTATTGTTTAGCCATCAAAGGGTGATGTGCTAGTTGAAATATGAACAATTGAATCGATATGAGAAATGTGAGTTGATTGGTAAGATTAACTTTGCAGTATTGTATTCTAGAATATGTGATCATAAATTGTAGATTTATGGATTTATTGTCATATACGTGTTATTGTGTATTATTCATGGAGCATGTCATATCATTGCATATTCATGTAATATTAGCGTAGACATCTCTACTAGGCTTGTAGCTCACCCCTTTATTTTCAGGTAATGCACCGGAGGTATGAGATGGATATGTGTAACTGCATGTTGATGCATGTCTTGAAGAGCTTTCATCATAGGAGTTATACATCATCTTTATCCTTATTTTTTAAAGATGTAAAGTAACTCTCATTTTGTTAAAATTATGTATTGGAACCTAAATTGCTTTTTAATATTTGAACTTGTTACTTTTGGTAAATCAAGTCGAGAATGCCCCTATGGTTGTAATACCTTGAAACACGTTATCAAGATTGGGATATGAGAAACTATTTAGGTATATTACGGTTTGTTGAGAGGTTTTCAATATTTAAGATGATGTCTAGCTGAGTCTGAAAATGAGGGCATGACATGCACTGTCCAGAAATGGTTCACATAAAATACTAGAATTTTATTACTGGCCTAGAAAAATATTCTAAATGTAATAGTGCTACTGGGTCATTGATGAAAAAACTCATTAGAGAAATTTATTTTTTTATGGTAAAAAATAGGTTTATGGATTTTGATGGGATCCATTTTGGTGACTATCAAAGCGTGAATTTGTTGGAGGGAATGAGGGATTTCAAACATAAAAATGTAGTTTTCAGTTCCAACTCATTCATGTATGTCTACTCTTCCAACCAAATTCTAATAATTTTCTTCATTTTATGTAACGCCTCGATTTCTCAGAGACGTTAATTAAAAAGAAATTTAAAATTGTTAAAATATATAATTTTCATTTCATTTCATAACAAAATAGAGTTTGGTTACAATTACCAAAATAAAAGAAAACTACATTAAAACTTTTGAAATGCAGAACTAAAATAAATCTAAGTAAATTCGGGTGTCGCCTGGTCTTCCTGATGAAAGCTGTCGTCTAGTCTTGCTGAAATTCCAGTTGTGCTACGTCTGCATCGACACTTGACATGAAACGCCATGAGCAAGGAAAATTTGCACAAAATGAGCAATAAATCTCAATAAATAATCCAACCCGTAGACCCAATTTATGCTCTAGATCATATGATGTATGATCAATATAATAAGATGAGCAAGTAATTATACACAGATATATTGTCGAATGAAATCAAAGTGCAACATTGAATAATAAGCAAAAGTATTAAAATAAGTAGTTGCGAAAATTGTAATCAAAGTGAAACACAAGCATTAATTTCCCTTAGGTCAACCTCTATGCCCAATTTCTAAATTTCTGACATCGTGTCTGAGAACTTCCATATGTGTCCAAAATGCATTTCAATTCCATTGTCGGTTTGACACAAGCGTTGCCCATAAGTCAAAATCCATCTTCAAACTAATGTCAAGATGTTCCCAATCATTATGATCCTAATTCCTAAACTGAACCTCGCATCTAATGCTAGTATACTCAAACGTCAATTCCCGCACCCCATGTTCTCGAATGTTATGCTCCCAGCGTTATGTCTCTCATATGTTGTGCCTTAACTTCAAAAGTTCTACCTCCTCCCTTCATACTAATTTTTATTTGAAAAGACACGACACGACTTATGAACATAATCGGCTTATGACATAACTTGACTAAATACATGAGACGTGACCGACTCGATTCCAAAACACAGCCGGTGGTAGCAAACATAGTTCGGTTCAAGCCATATCTCGGCTCAAGACATCCTAACACATCTCCAAAGGAATAATTCCAATCTCATGTCTCGTGGTACACATGTCTGTGTTTTTCAAAACTTTAAGTTTCGTTCAAAATCTCATGGGATGTGAGATACAATGTTAACTTATCGTTCCAAGACTCTAGGAACTAAAGCGATGATTCTAGTCAGACTCCATCAACCAATAATAACAATAATATCATGAAATTTAAGCTAAACATGTAATACGTTCCATGTATATGAGATAATTACGTAAATAAACAATGAATGTAACAACTATTCATGATATTAAGTCTATCAATGAGCAATGACAATGGTAACAAGGATTGCCAACAGTTCATATATATTAATTCATCTAATCCAAGTAATGGTGCAAGTAAGAAATTATATTAACAATTAAAGAATAACAACATAGATATTTAATTATGCATTCAATATTAACATTTATATCATGTGCCTTTAACAAGTAGGAATTAGACACATCATGTCATTCATGTGTTTATGAACTTTCAAAAAACATGTAAAGGTTGAATCTTGGTATAAGCTCGTTCATATGCTATTTGAATTGAGGGGTCCAAAGTTCAAGTGTTTGGTTTAAGAAAATCTTTTGACGGAATAAAAAGGGTGATCAGAAGGGCATTAGGCCATGATATGTGGGACAGAATGACAACAAGTCAGGATATGTGGGACATGATGGGAACAAGTTAAGATATGTGTGACTTGATCGGTGACCTGATGGGAACAAGTCAGGGTATGGTGACCTGATGGGAACAGGTCAGAATATGGGTGACTGGATGGCAACAAATCACGGGGTACGTGACTGGATGGCGTGATTGGATAGCAACAAGTCACGAAAAAATGCGACTAGATGGCGTGACTACATAACAAGAGTCATGAAAAGCGTGACTGGATGGTTTTACATTCTAGAAATTTCAAGTGGCAAAATCTGACTAGTCAGGCTCCAGTCCTGACTGGTCATGCTTAAAGGCTGACCCAAAAATGCATTTTTAAGTTTCACTATTAAAGCTTCATGAAATTTTTTACCAAGGTCTAAGGCACAAATTAAAGCTTGGGAAAGAAAAATTTACCTTAAATAAGCTTAATTGCACCTTGAATTGAAGGATTAAACTCCGAATTGAATATCTTCATTGGGATTTGACTCCAAAAAAATGGGTTTCTACTATCTCTCTCTCCAAACTTTTTACAAATCTCAAGTTCTCAACTCATTTTCTCACTCTCTGAACTCAATAATTTCGTGGAGATGAAGGATATGAGAGAAGGGTTTATATAGGGAAAGGATGAATTGTGGCCCAAGTTATACATGGGGGTTTGAGTGTTGGGTTATCAATAGCAATGGACAACCACTGGGGAAGAAAAAGATAATGTTGCCATATTCTGTAGAAACATGTGGGGAAATAGATGGTTTAGAGGCAAAACTATTGGTGATGGTGGTTTTGGATTTGTTTGGGGGTTAAGGTGAAAATCTATTGGAGAAGAAAGAGATTGCCAAGGAAATTTTTATAGATTTTGAGATATAAGCACATAGTTGATACACACCCATGTGAGATTGATGATGAAATATGAAGAATTATCCTGTGTGGTTGACACCTTATACAAATCAGTCAAATAGAATAGTATAAGAATCAAAATTTCTGATTCGGCTCAAAAACAAATTGGGTCATCAAGAAAAAATGGGTCAATGAAAAATGAGGTTAGGCTAATTGGACTACCAAAAGGTTTAATGGGCTGGGTTCAATATGCATCTACAAATGATATATGGAATCATGCAACTCAATTAAAATTCATGCATCTAAATTTTTTTATTTTATTTTTATCTTTGTCAAATAAAAATTCATTAACGAAAGAGTGTGTGTGTGTGTGTGTGTGTTTTTGTATTCTTTAAGAAATCTAACTAGACTATACATAAATTGATAAAAATTTATTTTTATTGATTTAAAATTTTCTTTTATTGAATTAAAATATTCGGGTCCTTACATTTTATTTGGTCGATCACCCAAACCTGATCGGTCGACCGTTGGTCATTCTGGGTTCGTGACAGTCAACCATTACAGTACGGTTTAAGCTCTAACATGGTAGAATAACATTAAAATAAACTAACTAATTAAGGGTTTAGGTGCAATTCTCTTCCTCGAATGTGTGATTTAATTGGAGTTGACTCAGCAGCATTTCAACCTTCCTATTCTCTAGCCTCTCAACATCAATAATTCTCTCCCTTTTTCTCTAAATTCTCACATCGATTCTTAGTGGGAAAAAAAGGATCAAGGGGTTGGTATTCATAGGATGCTTGGTAGTGTGAACGTAATGATTGGTGGAGAAAATTGAAAGATTTAGGGTTTGAACTTGGTTGGAGAAAAAGAGAATGAATCTTGGAGATTCATACGGTGGCAACCCATGGGACAATGAATCTCCCGTGGAGAATGTACGTACGTCTGGAGCAATTTATGGGTGAGAGAATGAATCAGGACTTGTTCGGGTGTTTCTTGCGTCACACTATCACACATACACTCATGATACTAACCACTTGATTGATTCAATTAAATCACATGATTTTATTAAATTTTAAAATCTCGAATTGTTACAAAATTAATTTGATATCTGTTTACCATGTATGGTAGTTCTTTTACTTTGGTGATACATTGATCACATTGAAGAGAATAACTTGGATAGTAAGGCACTATATTGTATGTGAATTGCTTTTTACTGCATCGATGAAGTAAAAGACAAGTGGGGTTTATTATAATAACATTAGTAACAACTTAGGTATTCAAAAGAAATGATCATCAAATGAAAGTAGGGTCCTCGGCCCCATGTGGTCTCTTCATGTAATTTTTTTTATGACAAATGAGACCCATACGGTATTATTTAGTTGTTTAATATAAGTTTTATTGTGTAAATTACTCATAACAAATTAAGATAATTAATATCGACAATTACTTTATTGAATCATATTTGTTTTAGGAGAAATTAACATTTAGAATTCATTTAGACCTTCAAAATTATTCTTGTTCATAAGAAATGGCTCAAATTATCAAATAAAATAACTCACAAATTGCATTCTTCACATATGATGATTATATTGAGAGGATCATAAGGAGGATTCGTTCTCAAATCAAATGTATTCATCATATAGGAATCAAAATCTTCTTATGCGAGAATCTCTCATGTGACTTTTTTGGGAAGTGTAAAATGAGATCCATCAAAATTATGTTTTGGCGATCGAAGTCATTTATTTTTTATACTTTATTACTTACATCATTAACACGAAAAATAGATTAATTAGATAATCGTATTCATTTGAACGAACTATAATTATCTTAAAATAACAAATTATTAAATATAATTTAATCAAGTTTTCATCACTTTAGTTTGTAAATGAATAATTGTAAAGTAAATAGGTAGAACCGTGGAATTAAATTAATAATAGTTATGTGGGAGGATTGTTTATCCACTACGATTGAGGCAAACCAACCTAATTCATAGAGGATGGGTAGTTTTCTTATAAAAATTATTCACCATTAGGTAGCACTCATGTGATGTTTTAATACTTTTTCTTATTACACATTTATTTATGCAAGGCCAATTAATTTTAAGTATACAAATCTCCTGTATTGATGACAACCTACTTCAAATCCGATAGATATCCGCCCTATCACACCCAAATGGAGGCAGAGTTTTCTCCTTCCTCTTGAATAATAGTAGTTGTAGTGAAGTTGAAAATTTTTCCCACTTATATCGGGGACATATATGGTTTTTTAGTTTCTATTCGACTTGCTCGTATCTTATCCGAATTTGATTTAGTTACATCCTTAGTTTTATATATATAAATAAAATATAACATAGTAAACATATAAACATACGTATAAATTTCCAATTATCTACCTATGCAAATTGAATTGTCTATTATATAAAAATTATCTAACATATATGCTAAATACTTGATTTTTTTATCTATGTAATATTTTAAAATCATTTATATTTTATGTACATGCACAAAGATAACTCTATGTTATAATTTAATGGAGTGTTCGATAGATTACAACTTAGATAATTTTTTTTTTCTGTATCTTTATAATTATTGTTCTATCAATACTGTCATGATAGATTATACATTAATTATTGTTACATCAACGATTAACTCTATGTTATAATTATATGCTAAGATTTATTTTTATGCTTTGTCGTGTGCCAATTGAATTTAATTGTTAAATATGAATTAGATGTAATAAAATATGGTTTTGAGATTTGAATTTGTCACAATCATTTTTTTTTTTGATTACTTAAGTTTTGTATCTAAGTTGGGACGAGAATAATAAAAAATAATCCAAATGAAGATCGGGGGAGTGCATAGGAAACGTACGAACTGGTTCAAGTGAATCTCACGTGCATTTTGCGCTCCGAAAAAAGAATTTTTCATGAAAATAGGTGGTTTTCGGAAACTAGTTACGTAAATAGGGTAATTCTGAAACTAATAATAAAAATAGAGGAAAACGCCATTACTGATAGCGT
The DNA here is from genome assembly GCA_014822125.1 of Arbutus unedo. Taxonomy (NCBI): domain Eukaryota; kingdom Viridiplantae; phylum Streptophyta; class Magnoliopsida; order Ericales; family Ericaceae; genus Arbutus; species Arbutus unedo. The sequence continues at coordinate 36 of JABCMJ010013688.1, read as the reverse complement.
TTTTAGGTGACATGGCATCAAGGTTCCAGCGTGGAC
>JABCMJ010013687.1:0-11844 GCA_014822125.1 Arbutus unedo | reverse complement strand
ACAATAATGGAAAAAAGACCAAGAACCCCCACACTACAAAGTGCACAGCTCCATCACCCCCATAAATTTAGTGTGGGGGTTCTTGGTCTTTTTTCCATTATTGTACGCACTAAAAGTAGTGCTTGAATATCAATAGTACTTGATTGTTTACCATTAATTGACTGCAATATTTACTTTTTATGTTATTTTTCATTCCAAATTGACCTATGGACCCCTCATTCTTCAACTTTAACGTGGGACTTGGGAGGTCAGTGCATGTGGATTACTGGATTTTCCATATGTCGGGAGTCTTCTAAGCTAAACCTCAGGGCATTTCAGAGTAATTTACCCTTAGTTTGGCTGTCGTAACAGCATAATCAGTGCAATATGGTTTCAGTGACTTTTATGTCACTGCAGCGAATAACTTGTCCAAGCAGCTTACATTGAAACTGATGGCAGGATGGCATGGTTGAATTTATTGGATTGTTGAAGGTCAAAGTATTAAGAGGCACCAATTTAGCAATCAGAGATATGCTGTCAAGTGATCCTTATGTTGTATTGACCCTTGGGAAGCAGGTTGGTCCCCTAACTTTCGTTTTATCATTGGGGCTTAGCGATAAAAGCCTGAAACAAGGTCCATAGTCTTTTTTCTTCTAGTTCCATTTTGATTTTCTTGTAAATAAGAACTGGAATAACTGGTCTATAGTCCACTTAAGGAAGTCTTGCTACATATTCAGAATCCAACTTTGGATTTTAGTGCAGTACCTTAAAAGAAATTTGAGAGAATAGCAGACAAATAAATCACTTCCATTATCCCGCTTAGAATGAGGTTTGAGAGATTGTAATATGGTCCTTACCTCCACCTTTCTTAACTGATTTTTTATACTAGATCCCGTGCTATTTCATTGGGGGTGGTTAGTACTTGCCATCAAGACAAGTCGTAACAACCTCATAGGAATAGTAGTTAAAAATATATCAGCAGAAAAAATAATTGCAACTAGAAAAGCAAAAGTAAAAAAGGGATTGTGAGGGGTGAGCCTTGTTTTTGTTACAAGTTCTGAGGACTGGATTCTGCAATCCTACACGAGTCCGATGGAGAGCACTGTTGCTCCGACCGAAATTGGTCGATGGGAATGTCCTCCGATGGCTAACTTAGCAATAGAGGGTGTATTTTCGGAAAACGATGTTCTGCTTAGCAAGGATTAATTGAAAACAGAAAATGAGTGACTGCTTATGGCCTTATGTATGGTGTATTTCTGCAATTAATCGATCTGTTTGCTGCTGGAGTGATGCCCTATTTACATGCCTTAGTTGAGTGTTGATTTGTTGATACTCGAGTGCATTTCTTACAATCAAATTCCCGTCCTGGCTGATTGATTTAACTTATCATCCCCATGTTTTGCGTGCGTAGTCTAAATGCAATGTGGTCAGCACATTGTTCGTCTAGGCTAAGGGAAATTTGTCCTCAGGCAAGATGGTCTCGCACGGTAAGCAGAGTCCCGTGCTGACCACTCATCTTGTCTTCGAATGGACGGTGCCGACCTCTCTGGCGTTCAGTCATGTCGGACTCCTTTGTAGTATCCAAATTTACCTCCCACACAGCTTATGTACAAGTTCATACTTGTCCTAAATCGTGGTCGTCTATATTGAATACTCCAAATCTTTAATTGGTTGAGTGATTGTTGTAACTCCTGCCAATGGTGCTTCATTTGGCAGCACCCTATTCGTGCACCTTTGTTTGATTCATCGATTGTGCAACTTATAGATTACAGCTTTAATTCGTGTCAAAGAAGTTGATATCACTTCTTGCTCCTGAAAATTTCTTGTTACTTCCTATTATTAGAAGGCCCAAACAACCATAATAAAGAGCAACTTGAATCCTGTATGGAATGAGGAACTCATGCTTTCTGTTCCTCAGGACTTTGGACCAGTAAAACTGGTATGGCTATCCTTTCCCGTGCCTTCCTTCATTATTAGAACTGCTCTATTCTTTCTTTCTTCCTGTGCTTTTCATTCCCTTTTGTTTTGGATAATCCTATATATTTGATTCTTCACTGCTTGTAAGGACTATTTTGGGCCAACTTTGTTTACATTTTTTTTTTTGGGTGGTCTTTATCCAAAATTTTCCTGCATTTGTTAATTTTGCGTTATAATTTTATGGATTATTGTTTTGTCTTGACGAGAGGAATCTCAAAAATAAAAAATTATGATAAAAAAGCTTTAAAAAATTTACTAGTGATGAAAATAATACAAAGCAGACAGAATTTTTTGTGATTATTTTTTCAAGTTTGGTTTACTTTATAATTTTTTCAAGTTTGGTTTACTTTTTTTTACTTTGTCTAATTCTTCTCGTTGGGACAACTAATAGTACATAAAAATTTGACGCAAAATAAATACATGTACAAAAATCTGAATAAAGGCGAAAAAATAATCCAATGGTATAGTTAGGCCAAACCTTTATAAGCTGATAAGATGAGTTTTAGACTGGTTAAATGTACTAAATCCTTCAACAAAATCTTGCTGACTGTATATGTGAATGGGTGGGTAAATAAATGGGGAAAAAAATGTAATCTATGTGATTCTTGAACTAGACAACTCCTTTTTCCAAGGAAAATAAATTCTGGTCGCCCATCAGAATGGTTCAAAAATTCCTTTCTACCTTAGCCATTATAGGGTCGTAACTCATAAGTCTCATCATCCTTTGGAACTGCAGCAAGTGTATGATCATGACACGTTTTCAGCGGATGACATCATGGGGGAAGCCGAGGTTGATATCCAACCTATGATAACCTCTGCAATGGCTTTTGGGGATGCTGGAATGTTTGGAAATATGCAGATTGGGAAATGGCTGAAATCACATGACAATGCCCTCAAAGAGGATAGCACTGTAAACATAATCGATGGTAAGGTGAAGCAGGAGGTATCACTGAAGCTCCAGAATGTGGAATCTGGTGATTTAGATCTAGAACTTGAGTGGATACCTCTTGAGCAATAGGTGTATATGTAGAGTATTTTTCCCCCTCCGGTTTGTCCGTTAAAAATAGAAGAACTATATTTTTGTTGGAGTCATTTGTATGGAGCTGCCTTCTTTTTTATATGTATTTTTTTTTTTTTTTGTATTTATTCTCGTGGTCTCAGTTTACCTCATTTCTACACATTTCTTTCTAGATATTGGGAATGTGTTTCACAAATGAAATGAGAGTGGGATTTTGTATATTTGACTGAACCAAAACTGTATTTTGACTTCTTGGCGATTTCATGGTTTGTGGATATGTTGGTTTGAGACTGTATTAGGAAAGGCTGTATTAGGATTACTGTTCTGTGGGATTGCAATTTTTATCATTGGACGTACTTTTTCACGCAATATTGAATAAACATTAACGTGTTAATGTATGTGGTATTTACTAATTTTCTCACTTAGTTTCTTAGGATTTGTAAATTCATTTAGCCTCTTTAATTTTACACATAATTACCCAAAAAAAGTTTTGACTAATCTTTTGTTTACACATAATTAAATGTGTTAAACTCTGTGCTGGCGGTAAAATTTAAAACCCATGGAGGAACAACAAAACAAAGTAGACCTTAAAACCAAAACATTGTGGATGAGATGAACGGGGAGGCCCACAAACTTCCAGTGATCGCCTACAAATACTGTTAGGTCCTCCTTAAGTACATCTACTTCACCAACAGAAATAAAAATGCAGTTTAAGCTTATGTTGAAGTGCCTTCCTCCTTGGTTTACAATGATCAAGCTAAGTTTAAGTAACTAGGTTTTTCCAAAATACAATTAAGTACCTCTCCTAGGTTTGTGTTGAGTTTGCCATGAATTCCAGATGGGACTCACAGTCATCTGGACAGTCCTTGAGGAGAACCAACCAGAGTCTCCAAATTTTTTGTCCAGACGGGAATTAAGTCCGTCTAGACGGTTGGACAAAGGATGAACGCATTTTTATGCAAATGAAATCAATTTGGTTCGTTATCAAGGGCTTTCCGATATATAAAAGCGATATTAACGAGTTACAGGTTAATCTTGGGGAGTTGTTGTGTCTTTTCCTCTGATATTGGGCACATCTTTGAAAGTGACAGATATAGTTGCCATCCTCTTACTCTTTCCCATGTGGATGTATGTTAAGCTTGTAATAACCCTAAGATTTAAGTACCTTTTAATTAATAAATGCTTTTTCTATTAATAGTTTAAATTTTATTTCATTTTAATTCGGCTTTGTTATTCGGAGATTGCTCGAGCGAGTTGTAGGCCACTTGAGCAACTTTTGTTTTTGTAGACCGCTCTAGCGACTTGTTCGAATTCCAAATCTCAGAATTGTTGTGATTTTGCATTCATGGAGCAAGATACATTTTTGGGATCGGATTTATACGGGATTTTGATGGGTTTGATTGCCCAATAATGTTGATTATCATTATATGAACGAGGTTAAGGGATTATGATATTGTTACACGAGTTATTTGAGGCTAATCAGAGAGAGTTTAGAGAGGGAAAGTTTGAGAGTTTTGTTCGTGAGTGTTCTTGGCAAGGAATCTTCAATCCATGCACGAATACATTGATTCAAGACTTGTTTCATGCTTAATCTTCAGGATCGAGGTAGGGAGATTCGCTATCCACTCTTAGATTGTAGATTACAGTAGGTTTAGTTGTCGATTTTGGTTTTGAAAGCATGATAGGGTTTATGTTGATGTTCATTTGTATTGAAAGCATGAATTCGTTTTATTTGTCATTTAATTGATGAAATAATGTTAGGGTTTTTTATCAGTGATGCGTGAGATTTATGTATATATTACCAATTTCAATTTTAAGTCAGGAATCAACATATTAGGGTTTAAATCGAGTAATTTTGAACAAGAATCCTAAAATCAGAATATGTTGAAGAAGGAGGCTTACTCGAGCGACCTGACTAATTTTTGTCAAATTTTGGCAATTTTTTATTAGAACCAAAAAATTCAACATTTAGGCAGATCGCTCAAGCGAGCTCTAGGCCGCTCTAGTGACCCATTGAAAAATAGAAAAATTACAGAATACTGTCCGAGCTTTTTGGCAGCAGATTCAATCCACGAATCCCACTGTTTTGGTATGTTCACACTGCACAGGCATTCGCGAATATGATTTATATGATCGTGAGTTTCGTGGAACATCATGTTCGTGTTGACCAAACATTGACCATGATTATATTTAATGTATGTGTAAATGTGTTAATGGTCAAAAGTTGCATAGAATGACGTGTGATATAAGTGGAATATGAAATGAGCCATCGTGCTATTAAAGTTGTAAAGTGATGATAAGTTGGTGGCATGGCCGTCGTGCCGATAGTATATTAAGGCCACCGTGCCAACTGTTGAACATATATGAGTTAACGCGACTAAAGATGTAGTTAGTGAATTGTGACATGATTTGGTGTTTACTTGACAACCTAGAATCCACAATTAGGAATACTAGTTCGAATGCCATCGTGAGGGTGTTAGGTAAACATTATAAGATAGTGAACATGTAGTGAACAAATAGAATCGTTAATTGGATAAATGAAATTGGTGGTCGTCGTGCCAAGTGTTATTGGTCGTCGTGCCTAGTATTGTGTTTCTGGCCATTGTGTTAAGTTTGTGTTCCATGTGGGTTTAAGTCCCGCTGGGCGTTGTCCCATTTGTTAAAAACCCCAATTAGAAGATGAATGTATTCGATTGGAGGTGACTTCGGGGTGCGTCTACATCGACAGCTCTGGGTCCTAAGGGAGCGACGGTCTTGTCTTGGGCGACCTTGGGTTGATAAAGGTGAAGCAGCTAAAGATCGTTAGTACCTGACTCAGCAAAGTCACGTATTAATTCGAGTTTAGTTAGAGTGAAGTAAGTATTGACTCGAGTAAACGATAGAACCTTTGCCTTGCCTCAATAGGACTTGTCAATATCAACTAAGTACTCTATGCTAGACAGTAGAAAAGAAAGAATACTGGGGGGGGGAAAGGGATATTCTTAGAAACTTAAAATAACAACGGCATAATGAACCTACATGACTTTATTTTACGCACTTTAACATTGTTTATGTGTTATATTTGACTTGCTGTATATCTATATCTGTGGGTTGGTCTTTCGGTAACTTTTTCCTACTGAGTGTCACAACTCATTTGGTGTAATTTATCTGCCCCTAGTGTTTCATACTAGATGTTGCAGAGCAGTTCGAGAATTCACCCAAGTTAGAAGAACCGGGACCGGCTGAGGAGGACAATTGTGACATTTGGCTACCGTACCCATAAAAAGCTCTGCTTACTTTAATTTGAATAAAAAATATGTAATCCTAAGGGGTATTTCTATCATTTCTGTTTCTGCACTTTTAACTCTGATTAGACTTTATTTTTTATTGTTCATTAATAAAAGGACATTTTTGTAATTAACATTTCAACTTATTTAATAATTGAATACAAGGATTTAATTGATGTTCTGAGAAATCGGGATGTTACAAATTGATATCAGAGCTTTAGGTTTGACCACCTCTGCGACCTTGGGATTGGGTAGTTTCATACACCTTAGTATTTTTCTTTTACGCTAGATAGTTGTCGCCTTTAGATTTGTAGCTTTCATTTTGCGTTGTTCAGCTTAATTGTTATTATGCTTTATTACTATAAGTTTAATATATAACTATTTTGCATATGTCATATATCAAACCATGAGCTAGATGATGTGATGTTGCCAGCCGATGTTGAGGTTGAGAACATGAGATAAATCTCGTGGTTGTTGAGGGGTTTGAGGGTCATCAGGGCCCAGGTTTTGCTGATTCGGGTAACTTGGCTGTTATGGATCTGGCGCCGGCTCAGGCGGAGCCCACCGAGGAGGAGGAGGACATGTAGAAGGTTCTCGTTTATGTTATACCATCACCTGTGCCACTGCATAATAATCAAGCGTGGGGATGGCATCGTACACTAATATACCTACCTAAGAAAATGCTGTACGTAAGACTACCGCCGAAAGTGCGCAACAGCGTCAAGGCATTATCTGCCCCATACTTTCTAGGACCCATTTACATTTTGGGCTGCCAAGGCAAACATTATGACTTGGATGTGCTGGAGGGCTTTGACCAACTTTACGGTACCACAGCGCCGATGGATTGGTGTGAGATGACCCGGCCAGCGGAGGAGTGGCAGATAGTATCGCCACATGGACGTTTGGAAGCTACCTTGTTACAAGAAGGGGTATTGAAGCTGACCCCAACCAGATCACTGCAATTGCCAGATTTGAGGCTTCCTAGACCTTCAAGGGGGTCCAGAAGTTAATAGGCATTGCCTCCGCACTGAACAGGTTCATTAGCCAGTCATCCGATAAATGTGGACCGTTCTTTGAGCTCCTCAAAAAGTGCATCTAAAGGAGTTTCAACTAGACTTTGGAGTGCGACTAAGCACTCCAAGATCTAAAGCTTAGCACCCTTGCTCACCACATCGAAGGAGAAAGAGGTCATTTTCATTTACCTGGCCATATCTTAGCATGCGGTCAACTTAGTCCTATTCAAACAGGAGGGCAGGGACCATTTACCCATCTATTACACCAACACGACCCTGGTTAGTGCTGAAACTAGGTACCTTCCTCTGGAGAAGTTTGCATTGGCCTTGATTTTAGATTTCAAAAGTTAGCACCATACTTCCAAGCGCATACCATCACGGTTCTGATCGAGCATCCCCTCAAAGAATTGTTTCGTAAGACCAACCTCTCCAATAGGATTTCAAAGGGAGCCATGGAGTTGGCCAACTTTGATATACAATATCAGCCAAGAACGGCGATCAAGAGTCAGGTCCTTGTGGACTTCATCGTCTAATTCGCACCAAGCACTAACGGACAGCCTTAGGTGCCAAACGCTCAACCAGTTGAGAACAAGCAATGGAAGCTCCTCCACGGGGACTTTTGGAAGCTCTATGTGGATGGAGCCTCCAACAACCAAGGTGCAAATGACGGGGTCATGCTCATCTCTCCGGAAGGCATCCTCCATGAGCATGCCCTCAGAATCAACTTCACTACTCTAATAACGAGGCGGAATACGAGGCCCTTCTTGCTGGCCACCATTTTGCCGAAGGTCTGAAGGCCGATCATTTGGAAGCATATAGTGACTCTCAGTTGGTAGTAAACCAACTGTCCGGGGATTACGATGTTCGGGATGATCGGATGTCTAGGTTTAGTATGAGTGGTACCCGTAACCAAACCCACTTTATTAGAGGGAAGTCTTGTTTGAAATATTAAACATTGACTTAGGCCGGCGCCTCGACGACGCACTTTTGCCCACGTAGAGAGCTATGGTCCAACAAAAGACAACAAAAATCCAATAAGTCTAACCCGCTGGGCAGGAATTGTAGCAGGTATAGCTTCTATTGCTATTTTGGGAGCTGTAATAGGGTCAATCTTTTGTTTCTGCAAAAGCAAGCGGAATAATAAACTGGGTGAGGCCAAAAACAAAACTCCCGGTTGGTGGCCATTGTTCCTTGTGCATAGTGCTGTGAATGCCAAGGGATCATTAGGAAGTCAGACTCCAAATGGGTCTTTATCTACTGCTAGAGTTGGTAGGAGGTTCACACTAGCAGAGATCACAGGAGCAACGGATAATTTCGAAGATAGTTTAGTGATTGGAATAGGGGGATTTGGGAAAGTGTACAAAGGGGAGACCGAAGATGGGACCCTCGTGGCCATTAAACGGGCCAACCAGGCCTTACAGAGTTCGAAACAGAGATTGAGATACTATCTAGGTTAAGACATAGGCATCTTGTGTCTATGATTGGGTTCTGTGATGAAAGGAGCGAGATGATCTTGGTTTACGAGTATATGGCTAATGGGACCCTTAGAAGTCGCCTTTTTGGAGCTGACCTCCCTCCTTTGACTTGGAAAAATCGGTTACAAGTTTGCATCGGGCTGCACGAGGCCTACATTACCTTCACACAGGATCAGAGAGGGGAATCATCCATAGAGATGTTAAAACAACAAACATATTGTTGGATGAGGATTTTGTTGCGAAAATGGCAGATTTTGGGTTGTCGAAAACTGGTCCCGAATACTTCAGACGACAGCAGTTGACTGAGAAATCAGATATTTACTCATTCGGTGTTGTGTTGTTCGAAGTTGTCGGTGCTTGAGCTGTTATAAATCCTACCTTGCCAAAAGACCAGATTAACCTTGCCGAATGGGCAATGAGGTGGCAACGGCAGAGATTGCTCGGAACCATTATTGACCCACAACTCAAAGGAAAATATTCTCCGGAATCGTTAAAGAGATTTGGCGAGATTGCGGAAAAATGTCTTGCGGATGAGGGAAAATGTCGACCAACAATGGGAGAAGTTTTGTAGCACTTGGAGTATGTTTTGCAAATTCATGAAGCTTGGTTGCTTGCTAATTCTGGAGAAAACTCCTCTAGGAATCAGGGACATGAGGAAGCAGAATCTGAGGTGTAGGAAGCTGAAAATTCCAACAAAGAGACCAGTTTAGCCCTGAAACTTGGAAGAGGATGAAGAATCTGCTTTGGCAGATACCACTGGATCAGGTGACGTGGTTGTTTGAGTTGATGAGTTTTTGCGGCTGGTAAACCCTCAGGGAAGGTGAGAACTTTAGGCTAGAGATGGTACTCAATCCCAGGTTGTGATTGGCTTAAATCCTTTAGTTTTTCCTTGTAAAGATCTCTTTACCTCATCAGAAATGATGAGAAAGTATGCACGGGTTCCTTGCTTCTCGGGGGCTCGATAATATTTTTTTATTCTTGTCTTCTTTTCTAGTTTGGGAGCAATTACGGTTTATGTTCTCCATTTACAGGATTTCGTATATGATCGTATTTATTTGTTTTCTGCATCATCTAGTTTATCAGTTCAATAGTTGTTACGTATCCATTTTCAAGAAATTTCAAAGCTTTTAACAGTGAGTCTTTCGGTTTAATGCTTATACTGTGTCCGCAAGAAAGTACAAGCACAGAGTCATCCTTCCATTTAAGTTTTGATTGATTGAATCAGCTGCTGTAATGCAATACTTCTAGAGTTCGCTCTTAGACCATCTCAAGGTGAATCTGTTAACTTCATTATCTGTTATCCACGTAGCAAAAGCAGTTTGACATGGAACTCATAAATAAAGCATCATGAAAGGATTTCATTTGACGGGGAATATTATCACAATAGAATCTTCAGATGTTTCTGCTGTAATTGCACATGTTTGATTTATAAGGAAGCATGCATCAAGAGATACTTTTAGCAATATCAATGTGGGAACTTGTGCGCCTTTATTGTGTCTAGCATTTTCAGAGGTGAATAAGGAAGCATTAAGCAAGTGATCCGTGGTTGCTCGCTCTAGTGCAGAAGCCAAGTAGAGGGCTCTTGCTGATACTACAGGAACGGATTAAGCAGCCCATTAGGCGTGATGAAGGCCCCGAACTCATCACAGCAGAGTCAGTATCTCGTTCTGTTATCTTTCTTGGCAGGCAAAGAAAGAAAGGCAGGTTCTGGCGATTGATCTACTCTGGTTTGCCACAGATCCTCTTTGCCGTATACCCATTCTGCCACACCATCTATTTTCCTCCCACGACACACTGATTTTGCACATATCTGTGCAAGTCTTTTTTGCATTTAAGAAAAATACAGTGATAAAATAGAGAAATTCACGACAATAGCTTGAAAACCTGAAAGCAGCTTCACCCATACCACACTACTAGGTAGTTTACGTATGTTTTAAGTTCGTTTAGTTACTGATTATTGCCTATTGAGCCAAATAAGACTTGTTGGTTTTGATGTGTTGGTTTTTTTAAATGATTACTTACAATATTGTTGAATGAAAATGAGCTTGAATGAAAAGATCTTGTCCCTGGCGAATCAATACAATAATGATTAAATCAAAAGAAGCATTGTTTACGTCATTGTGGTGTCTAGGTTTAACTATTTTGCTGAATCAAATATTAAGAAGCTGGTGAGTTTTATTGACGTTTTCGAATCAAAGCATAAGTAGTTAGGAAGCTGTATTAATTAGTAGCCTACTTGGTATTGGCTTACGCAAAAATTTGGTCTTGCTTAACATAGTTATCCTGAGATGCTGCAGGTTGCTGTTGTGCTTTATAAGCCTTGATACTCCAGCCAAGGCAAGGGACACCTGGAGATTTGTAAGTTCGTATCGTTCCTCCATTAATAATGACTTTATAGGGAATGCAACAATGCTATTTTGTATGTTTAATTGAAAATTATGATAAAAACTTGTGAAAAAGTTAGGTGTGTATTTGATATTTATTACCTCAGTGGTTTGAGTGATTGAGAGTTTGGAAGTTTATTATTTATTACCTGAAAATCACGTACAAACAAAGAGTTTCCTCCTATACTAACAAGTGCTTCTCGTCAAACACAATTGCAAGAATTATCCTAGAACTAGTACCGTCAATTGAAGCTTCAAAATTGGCCTAACAAACAAAACATGCTCATTATATGTGATCTGTGATGCCAGGAACAGATCCAGAATTTATGATCACTGGGTTCAAGCTAATGCGGATCCAAGCTTTTGAGAAATTTACAATTCAACCTCCATTGTTGATGAAAGAAATAAGAAGAACATAAAATGAGAACAAGAGGAGAGAGTTTGAAGAGTTCAATTTATTTCAGAACTTTCAGCTTAATGGAATGCGGGAGCAGACATTCCCTTTTATACTAATCAGACTACAAGACATTCTAATTACAGCTGATTAACAATTGCTAACAGCCTAACAGATTGTTAACTGCCTAACAGATTCCTAACAACTTCCTAACAACTTCACACGTCTAACACTCTGGTTAACCTTCATCAGCAGTGATCTGGCAGTGCTTAACCTTCATCACGTGGCAATAGTGATCTGAATATCCCTTGCCATAAGTATTTAGGCCTTTAGTTTGC